>VZTY01002609.1:23286-109030 GCA_013400935.1 Turnix velox | reverse complement strand
GGAGTCTGTGAGGGGTCAAGGGGATGAGAGACAATGAGGGGTTGTGAGGGGTGATGGAGGGTCAAGGGGATGAGAGATAATGCTGAGGGGTGGTGAGGGCTGATGGGGGGCTGTGAGGGCTGTTAAGAGTGGTAGAGGTCAGTGGCAGTGAGGGGTGGCACTGGCACTGCAGACAAGCAGGTCCTCTAAGTGTAGGGTAAGGATGTTTTGGGCTTTTGGTTCCATGGGGACTGCACAATTTACCAGCCCCTCCGAGGCTTCAGATGAAATCTCAGTACAAGTATTAGATACATTTGTTGCTTTAAGAACACTTTGAGATCTATATAGTTTCGTGCTCAGTAACAACATGGTTGAGTTCTTTTGTTTTTTGGGTTTTTTTTTGGCAAAATCTGAAATGGGCTGGACAAGATCGGTTTAATTTTCAAGATGAAGGACTTCTGTAGTGTTTATTTGGCTTTACTTGGCAGCAGTGTTCTGTTTACGACTGGATAAATAACTGCCACATTAAAGATTATTAACTAGGAATGCTTAAGTGACCAATAAAGTCCTAATCTTTTATATGGCGTTGTAAATGTACACAGCTTGGTAATACAGGGCTCTTGCTGAACAGATAACAAATCCTTTACCAAGGTTTACAATCTAAGCAAAGCCACAAAGGATCACAAGGAAAATCAAGACAGGATTATGAAGTATAAAACACTAAGAGGAGTTGTAGACACCGCAGCAGGATTTTAAATGGAGTGTTATGAGGATTTTTCATATTTATCTTAAAGCTACTGGTGAAGAATCAAAAGCAAGAGACATGGGACCCATCATTCCAGGCACAAATTGTAGTTGGGTCTTGGGTACTGTGACCAGTAGTGCTGATACTCTGCCTCTGGTGGCTAGTGCTTCAGAGGACAGGGCAGTCCCACTGTTTGAAAGAATGGCTAAGCTCATAACTGGCTGGAAGCACTAAGCAGATTTCCATAGCTATGTATTTATATATATATCTCCATATATATGTATTTATATATTTATATATATTTTCATATATGCCCTCTTCAGGGGTTCCTTGTGCTGTGGAGAGCGGTGAACTCGCATTGTGGAAGCACATGACAGAGCCGTTTCAGGAGGCTGTGCTGAGAAGTCATTTGATCATCCAAATGTAAGTTGGAAGTATTATTTTAGATACTTGCTTTTGTCTTTGTAGGGTCCTAAACACTTTCACACATGGAAAGGGTTACATTCCCTTTGGTAAATGAAATTAAGATAGGTTTAGAAGAGGACAAAAGTAGATGAAGAGGTGTCGGAACAGGGGTAAGCGTGGGCAATATTTGATAAGTTTTCGTAGGAGGATGAAAAGCTTTCATCTGCAGTATTTTTAGCACCCTTTCACTAGTTTGTGGGTCCTGAGTAGTCTCTATTTGGGCTCATGGTGCCCCTCTGAGGTAAAGCAGTGCTGGTATTCTTGTGACTATGTCAGAGTGAAAACATTGCATGGCTAGCTGGTTGGTTGGTGAAGGAAAACAAGTTTGAATGCACTTGCTTTTGACTGAACACAGGGAAAGATGTTCATTGCTGATAGCTTTACAGAAGACAAAGAATGCTAAGTGTTTAAGTACTATACCCTGCAGTGGCTCAAATAAAGAGCAAGACCCGAGGTCCTCATGAGTACTGAGAGGAATGAGACTGCAAAGGTTTTCTAGGGATAAATAAGGGTATTAGCTTATAGGGCTGCCAATCAACAGTTTCTTTAAGTTTTGGAGAGCTTTCATTTGCCATGAAATAAATGGTTGCACAAGTGCAGTGTTCAGTGAAGCTTGTCTTCCTGCAGGTTTGTGTCTTGAGGTCACTTCTCTCTATATTCTCTGAAGAGTAATAACTGTTGTGCTTATACTGAATAATTTCTTAGGGTGGGGATACTATTCCACCTGAGCATCCGTCTTCTTGAAGCGTTTTGGAATAGAAATTTCTCTGATGCATGTAGTTGTATATTTCCCATTTTCTTATGAAACCAGGCTAGAGTTACAGCCTAGTCACTGGATATAATGAAGTCTTTTTGGCAGGGGCAGTGAAGGAACTGGAAGGCAGGATGGGGAAAGAACATGAAAACAAGTAAAGAAAAGAAGTGAGGAACGCCTGACTGGGTGGAATGTTTCATCATACTGAAAGACTGTGTGTAATGGGTGTCCAGCAGCGTTGGAGAGAAGGGTAGCACCTGCAGGGTGGGAAGGAGCGTAGCTGGAGGTCAGCAGAGAGTGCACAAAAAGGACTTTGGCCAAAATCTGAGCTGGGCTAGTGAAACTGCTCCGTGGTCCCACGGCAATGCTTCTTGCACAGGGCTGCTTGCATGGGAAGCTGATAAGCCTGGCAAAGTGTGACCTCCTGTGGGTAAAACTGGGAATTACCATGAGATAATTAAGCAAATCCTTTTCATATCACGTGCCAGCGTCTTAACGGGAGGTTTGCCCAGTAGGGGTGGAATCACTTCTTCCACCTGCAGCAGCCAGACTTGATTCTCCTCCTCTGAATGAGATGCTGGTGTTCCTCCTGGAATGCGGGTAAGGCTAAAGCCAAAGGTTCTAAGAACCAGAAGAGTGCTGCTGGTGGATATTTTAATGGTGCAAAGAGGGAAGGCAGACACACACTTCTCTGTGACTGCAGGAAGTCATCTGTAGATGCTTTATTTTCCATTCAGTCGTATGAGTTGCAGTCAGCTTTTTCTGGGGTTTTTTTTCTTTTTCCTCTCCCCAGTTGTGATACCTCCTCCGTTCTAGGGATGGGCATATGGCACCTTCTGCCTTCTAGGGATGGGCAGTCATCTTGCTCTTCCATGAATGTGGTGGGAAGGGCTAGCTTTCGATACTGAGTAATCTTGGCACGGATGGGGGATTTAGGAGGGAATTTGTTAGGAGGGAATTAGCAGCCTCCTTTCTGGATTAATGTAATCATCCTGCTCTGTGAGGGGACCAGGTCACAGTTGTGTGGTGACATGTGTAGTGTGCTCTTGGTGTAATACTGCAGGTATTCCAACTTGTGATGACTGGCAGTTAGCATTTGGCTTGGACTGGAGGTACTGTTGTAGCATTAGCTACGTGATCAGGCCATCCCCACAGAGGTCCCTCTGGCTATTTTGGTGCTTTTGGGACGCTCTTTACAGCTCCTGACTATCTGGAGGAAAGGAGTTCATAGCAGAGAGATCTTGCCTCCATTCATGGAGTGCCTGCCTCATGGCCCACAAGGTCAGGGTTTTTCCTGAGAGGATATTGAGGGAATTTGTTTTATTCTGAAGTGCAGGTGTATCACATCTCCAGGGACTTGGTGAATTATGTGTTAAAACATGGGTGAATAACTAAATGTTGCTTGATTTATTCCTGGTGTGGTCTTTGATGTGCTTGCGGACCCTTTTTTTTCACTTGCACTCCTCTGTAGCAGGCAAAACACAGTGCTGCCTCTTTTTAAGGGATTTCTGGCAAAGCAGCATCTGTTTTTAAGGGACTGATGTCCCTCATACCGTTGTGCCTCTGCCTGGGTAGCTGGATGGATATCTTGGGTACTTACTTTTACCACGTAGAGTGATAGAGTAGGTGCAGTGAGGAGCCTGCAGAATTCACAGCAGAGGTCATGGGACAAGCAAGTGCAAAACTAGGAGCTTTCTGGAGACTTGAGAGCAGGCTGAACCTACTGGATTGAAGGATTAGAAGAGTGTGGTGCACAGTGGGGCTCTGGCTGGAGTTGGTTCACTGCAGAAATGGCCAAACCAACAGGGCAGGTCTTCAGCTCAGCCTGTGAAGTGGGTTTTGCACCAGAATCCATGGCACTAGGTGCTCTCAGACCTGCCTGTGTTCTCACCTAGGGCAAAGGAGAACCTGCAATTAGTGTTTCCAAAAGGTGTGAAATGGAGCCAGAGCAAAAGCAGGCTTGGTGGGTGCTCTGACCCAGGCCTGGTCCTCACACCTGCACCGGAGCTTGAATTGCTACTCTGTGCTGGTGCCCCTCACCCCCTCTGCACACTCTGTTTTCATTAGTGCTTGCTCTCAGGTTAAGGACCATTCTCACTTACAGCTGAACAAACACTTTCCATCTCGTGTAAAATCCAGCTTGGTGCTAATAGGCATCTCCCCCCCCTTCCTCCCTCCCCTCCGCCACCTTTTGTGCAGTTGGCAGGACAAAAAAGTGGTGCTATTACCTGACTTATTATAGGCACGGGACTGTAATTTATGGCATATGCTTGGTAAAATGCCATGCTGAAAACATTTATGGCCCACTTAGAGTCCTGTGGGGTGGTGGGGAGGGCAATGGCTGCAGAAGGGAAGCCAGTTGTTCCACTCTTGCAAAACACAGCTCAACCTGAAAGCTTCCTCTGCCTTCTGACTGCAACACTATGGGCGGGCAGGGTCAGCACCCCGTGGATGCCAGACCTGGTTGAGACATAAGTGCCCGGGACAGATGTAAGGCCTTATTGTCATTAGGAAGCACACAGTTTGGGCATTTATTATTATTTATTCTTTGCTGCTTTTGGTCCTGTACAGTGTCACCTCTTAGGCCAGGTTCTCAGCCTCTACCTTCTTCATGTTCTACATGTGTTACCTTTTCCTTCCTCCCCAGGCTCCAAAGCCCTGTTCTCTTGTGAAAGAACAAGTGATATCCTACTCATATGCAGCAAATCAAGAACGGGAGCCTATAGGAAGGCATTACAGCAGGTCAGCTGCTCTCCAGCAAACAGATTCATACTCTGTCTGAAGCAGACAACAGAACCATTTAGTTCTTCACATCTGTAAGTGACCTGGAAATGTGCTGTGGAGAGAAGGGTACAAATGAATTATCATTACTATAGGTGGTCTGGATTTGAATAGCAATCTAGGGGTCAAGGGAAAGTCATTCCTGGCAGCAGTGTCTTCTTCAGTGGCTGAAAAAAGACTTATGAGAAGTGGGACTTTATATCCCAGTCTTGTGGTGTGTAGTTTGGAGATTCATCATGGAAAAGTGTTTTTGACACTGGGCTATTTGCTGATTACTTCAGAATTACTTTTGACCTCTGAGCTTCTCTTAAAAAGAAAACATCATAATTTGTCTTTTAATGGTATTTGGTGTTTGGCTGTCTGCCTTGTCCTGAATTGAGAGGATGGGGAAGCAGACCATTGTCCACACCATTTCGCCAGCTTCAGGAGCACACTTTGCCTGAAGCTGCTTAGTCAGAGAGAGTGTTTACTTGGCCTGCAGTGTGCTGGGCTCTCTTCCACAGGGAAGGATAAGATGGCAGTTTGTCCTCTTTCTTTGGGTTCAGTCTTTGCTGGCTGCTGGGTGAAAAGCAGGTCTTATGAACCTTCTGCTTCAGCGTGCCATGATATTCTGTCCATGGCTGTGTTGGTGCCTAAGTCCTAGGTGCTCTGTGCTGATTACTCTCTACAGATTTGCAAGATAAATTCTTGTGAGCTGAGTAGCACAACAAATCTCCTGTTGCCCATGACACCAAGCTAATACTAGAGGTGTGGACTGAAGAGTCCCTTCCAGCTTAGGTGATTCTGTGATCCTGTGCCACTTCTAAACAGTCATCACCCCTAGCTACTGTTATTTCTGGACATCCTGTCTGAAGGGTTCCAAGGCTTGAGTTTTTGATCTGGGAGAATACCTTGAGCTGGAGTTGCTTTGCTCATGCTGTGGTTGGGCAGAGCGCATGTTTTGGATGGCATTTATTTCCCTAAACAGTAGCTGTCTAGAAGTTTGCCATATGGTGTAATTTTCTCCTTTAAGCTCCATTTGTGCTATGCAGTGGGGAGAGACGGAAGCTTCCTGTGAGTGAATCAGCTCATTTGTCTTAAGCACTGTTGGGTGGAGCAGATTGTTTTGGAGCTGCTTCTCTTTCTTTTCACTGGATCTTATATATTCAGGTGCCAAACTGGGTGCTAAGATCAGAGAAGGTGAGAGCCAGCCCTTGCATTTTTGGTGTGAGTGAGGATTGGTGGGGTGCTCATGTTATCTGTGGAGTTTGAGCCACCATTTTAGTTTTGTTTCGTTGACCAACTTCCAAACACCCTGTGCCTGGGTCAAATCTCCACCCAGATCCTAGAAAGGTCTCCCCTTTCTCAGATGATGTGAAGTGGATGTTTGCCAATGTTATGGCTAGATCTCACTGATAACACAGAAGAACCACAATCTTGAAGTGCTTCAGTATGTCCTGCAGAGTGGAAACAGTTTGGCTGGCTGTAGGACTATTCAGTGGTAAAAAGGTGGGGTGGGGGGAATGGCAAAAAAATGCCTGTCTTAAGAGGATTTGCTCTTTGTGCACCTGATAAAAATCGTAACATGGGATCAGCTTTCTTCTCCACTTTTGGCACATGCAACCAAGCTCTGGCAGGCAGGGCAAATTTCCTTCTCCCTGAGGTCGTTAAAAAAAGACCATTTCCCTATTTAAATAGAAGGAGGGAGGTGGGGATGGAAAGGGGAGCTGAGCCAGGTAGCGGGTTAGCCCTGCCTGTACTGCTCCAGCTAGCAGGGCCTTGGCTCTCCCACCCCCACCACTCTCTGTGGCGTTAGGCACGTGGGATTGAGGGAGGCTGGATGAATATGAAAGCAAACACACATCTGGAAGTTCCTCCAGTTAATTGGGCAATTATTCATACCACTCTTGCTGGAAGCAGCCTGCTACTGCTGAGCCAAAACCAACAACAACAGGCTTTGGGCGGACTCTGTCCCTGCTCGGAGCTGGTAGACATGAGTGCTGAGGTGGGGCTGCAGAGGGCAGGTTAAGCAGTGAGGGCACGGACCTGCTCTTGGGATGCTCCATTTGGCTATAGGGAAGCCCTGGAGGCCAGGGATGCTATGAGATGCTGAGGAAGTGCTTGTTTCACAGGGCATGTGGGCTCCAGGTGGGGAGGGGGAAGCTGTTGCTGTGGAGCACCATGAGAACCCAAGTCAACCTGTGTTGAGTTTTATTAGGAGCTTGGCAGGCCGTGGTGTCAGTGAAGGCAGTCCAGACCCAGCTGTGCTCTGTAACACTTTACTCCTTGTAAATAGTGGATTCAGTGCCATTTCTGGCCAGCTCCCACCTGAGCAAATCTCTGGCAGCTCATATTCACCTTTTCCATCCCTCTTCCTTATGCTTCGTTGCATCCTTGGTTCCTCCTTATCCTGGCAGTAGTGTCACCATATGTCCCCATCCCCTGCCCATCTCTGGTACAGAGCTGTGCAGATGAAGTGCTGAGGGAGTGCAATGCTGGCTGGCCTTGGCTTTGACAGTTCATTCCCTGTAATTTGCGTGCGAGATAGGAGCTGGATGGGAGCAGTTAATGGGCCTCAGGAGATCCTCAGGGATAATGTGCAGGGATACCTGGACACCATCAGCTTGAAGCATTGTCTCTCTTCCTTCTCATCTCTAAATCTGGTGGGATATAGAGTTGCTGCTGAGGCTGAATTTGCTGTGATTGCATATCAGTGGCACAGACCACAGCTTGAAAGCATTCTCCCGGAACCATGGCTGACTGCTGTTTGAGTGCTTAGTCATTCCTTTCTTGTTGCTAAAGCTCACGGGAAGCAGAATATATTACTGATAAAAATGATCCTCTTCCCTCAGACTGGTGGTGGCACATTTAGCCCATCTACCTCCTGCTTTGTCTGAGAGCTTGTCTCTTGCACTGGGAGAGATTGTGGGAGCCTCAGAGGTGCTGACGGGCTCCACCAGCATAATTGGAGCCAGCTCCAGCCAAGCCCATCTGGGATGTGGAAGTAGTGTTCCCATTGATCCCTCTCCTTGACTTTTTTCCTATTCCATGACATGGTCTTCTAGGAAGAACTTAAGTGCCATTAACTCAATATCTTCCTTAGGATAAAATAAATCAAGCAGACAGTTTGGCTCTAGGATGAATGCACAAGGCTACTCTGGGTCACACCATGGAGCTCTCTAGTGCAAGATCCTCTTCCCCAGCATCGCTGGAGTGATTGCTATAGGGAAGGGCTTAAAACAATGTGTATATGTCATGTTTTGTCTTCCCTCTTCTCTGACGGTTCATGGATGTGATGAAAGGTTTATCTAGTGGATGATCAGCTAGTATTTTACATCTTTGTTGTCCATTTTTGAAGTGTTTTAAAAGCAACAATGGTGCTGACTCAGACTTTGGGATGTAAAGTTCTCTGCATGGGATTTAATAGTGGTCTTAGAAGTACTTTGAGGTTGTCTCACCATCAAAAAACACTGGAGAGAGAGAGAGAGAAGCACAGTTCCTGGTTTTACAGGAGGCAGCAAAGAATGTAAATAGTGTATCTCAATGGGAATCTTTAACAGTGTGTAGTGTTGAAACCAAATTCTTGGACTACTCTGACTGTCCAGCTTTCCTTTTTGATAACTACCTATGAAGAAGTCTAAGTTGGGATGGGAACTGATTGCTGAGGAGCTAATGCAGAAATAAAGCTAACTGAAGGAAAGCCTTCCCCGAGAGTTCAGGGTGGGTGACTAGAAGGAGGATATTGCCTGGATTGAGAGGCAAACCAACAAAAACCTTCTTTGTCTATGTTTAAGAAGTGGAAAATATGTGAATGAAACATGAAAGATATGTGGTGATCAACAAATGGAGAGCGGTACATGTGAGGAAACATTGGGTGGGTTTGGGACAGGCTCAAGCTGCCAGTCAAAGGGATGGGAAAGGTGTATGGAGCTGGGCATTGAAATTGAACAGCAGAGATACAAGCACCAAGGGACAGTTCTTGCTCTCACTGAAGGGAATGGACTGACTCCCATTGACGTCAATGAGGGCTGAACTGGGACCCTTGCAAGAAATATATTGAACACAGACAAATCCAGCAAAGTCAAAACAGATGATGCAGGCTGCTTAATACAGTCACAGGGAGCTTATTGCGAAACCTCCTAATGAGGCAGTTCTGTCAAGGAGCCATCTCCAAGCCCAATAGGCTCCAGCCTAGGGGAGGAACATGGGAGTCTGTGCTCCTAGAGAAGGCACAACCAAGATGGAAGGCATGGGATGGGTCCTTATTGTGATTGAGCATAATCCCACTGGTAACCTGGTTTGCATGACTTCCTTAGCTACTTTACCATACTCTGTGTGCTTTTTCTCGAGGTTCCCGTGTCCTACTGATGAAGCTTTTCTGAAGTTGGTGGTGTGGTCAGACTGGACAAGTGGTGACAGAGGAATACACTGCTATACATCAGCTAACAGTGGGGGGCATCTGTGTGCGTACCCTTAATCCATGGCACATGCAAGTCAGTTCCTGTTGGCCAACGTGACAGAACTGCACTGAGCTGGCTGAAGTGACCTTATTTGCAGAGACTAAGCGAATGCACATGGACTGTGATGCTGACACGCAGTAACCGCTCCCCGCGTGATGGCCTGTTCCTGTGTTTGCCTTCAGTCTCTGACTCATCGCCTCAAACTCTTCTCTTGCTGTGCTTCTCATTCCCTTGTTCCAGGTTCCCAGTACCCAGTTTCCTCTGCGTCAGGGATGTCTGCGATCCTACCCAGCCCTTTGTCTCTTGAGAGTTCTGGCAGCTCTTCTGCCTTGCTCTGTGGAGTCACAACCATCTCTGGGACTGGGTTCTCCTAGTCCTTCTCTCAGACAAGAATGCTTGGCTCCCGTGGGGCCTAAGGTCATATCTCAGACTGTATCACCTCACTTCACAAATACCTGTCCCTTTCCCACTCAGCAGGCCTCCTTTGGCACCATGACCTGCCTCTCCTCCATCTATGGTTGTTCTCTCAACTTGTAGAATGTAGAGACACAAGACAAGGGGCTGCTGTTGGAGAGCAAGATGATGCAGAGCCATCCTAGTGAGGTCAGTGGGAAGATCTGGGCAATAAACTCTCTGGTACAGTGGGAGTGTGGAATAAGTGAAGGAGCTGAAAGGAGAGGTGAGACAAAGTTACTAGTATGGGTTATGAAACTGAAAGCAGAAGGGACTGAGTTTCTGGATGCTCCTGCTTCAGGATGAACAGCAGAGACTTCAGTGAAGCTGTCCTTACTCTACACCATGTTGAAAAAAAAAATCGAGTCCTGAAATTCCCATCTCCCCTAAACCTGGAGCTGCATGTCCTAGCTGTGATACAAGAGAGGGGGCAGATCTAAATAAACACATTTGCAGCCAGAAGATGCAAAGGAGTGTGAGGAGTGCTGGGATGGAGACAGACAGGGGGCATTGTTGCTCTTAAAATGGTTCTATACTGTATGTGCAGCTTAGATGTTTTGGGAAGGGTGGAATTCCCTCTTGATTGCCCTGGATAGACTGGAATGCAACTTTACCTTACTTTTCATCGTGAAGTAGCAGAGTTCAGGACAGGGACCAGCTTCCTTGCTGTATAAAGTGCTTTGAGGAGAAGCCTGAGAGGGGAGTCCTGGACCAGCAGTGCAAACAGGGACAGGCCAGTGGACATTGAAGCATTGCCTGAGCTTTCAGGAATGGAGTGTGGAAAGCCAAAGCCCAGCAGTGCTGGAGCCAGCAGATGTAAAGGATACCAAGAAGGGTCTCTTTTAAGTATGCCATCAGCAAAATAAAGGCTAAGGGAAGTGTGAGCTCACTTCTTGAGGCAGAGAACCTAGAAACAAAGGGCATGGAAAAGGTAGAGTTAGAACCATGCTTTTTTCACACTGGGACTATTAGTGTGTGCTGTCTTTATTAAAGGCTTAGAGTGCACTCTCACTGAGCTTATGGACCATACCAAATTGGGGGCAAATGATTGAAATACTTAAGGGCAGAGCTGCTATTCACAAGCTGCTGTCTGTGTTACTCTGTGAGGTGCATTTCAGGCTGGTGGCCTGACTCTTCTCTGCTTCCTGCACTCCTTGGTTCCATTTCAGGCAGTTATCTCTCTCTGAAGATGTTGGAAACAAGCTTCCCTTTTCCAAATGTGTGTCTGAAGGGATTATGTTAGACTAGTCACATCTTGGTGCATGAAATTTGCACTGTGAGATGCGGTTTTGAGCTTGTGAGTCATATATAATTTCCTGTGTCAGCATAACCTAGTTTTGCTGATAACTTACCTACTGTCCGTGAGATGGAAAAGGGGCTGGATCTGGGGGAAGATGTGGGCTTGGAGGAACCCTGCCCTAGGTAAGATCTCCTGCCACAGCCTGGCACAGAGCTGTACCCCTTTCTATGCAAACTGCCTCATGGGGACCATATTCCAAGAAAGGAGTAGCCAGAGAAGTCCACACTATGTGGTGAGGTGATAGTGTTTCTGGAAGTATGCAGAGAAGTAGCAGCAAGAATAGTGGGGGAAGCACATCAGCAGCAGCATCTCCTCCTTAGCTGCATACAGCTGCACAGCAGCACAAGCAATACTGTGTCATCTAGGCAGTATCTGTGACAGCCCTCTCTGTCAGCTCTCCTAATTTTCCTTATTCACAGACGTATCATAGACTGGAGTGATATTATTTATAACAGTGTTTTTTCTCTCTCCCTTGTCTCTTCATAGCGAACACATTCCTCTGAATGTCCCAAGACATGTATCTCCTTCAGAAGGGGATGTTTATTGACATGCCAGCATGCAGCAATCAGTGCTGCCAAAGTCAATGCATCCTGTGTCTGTTTAGGACAGACTCTGTCTGTCAACCTTGTGCTTCCTGAGAGATCCTATTGCTTAACTTTGTCTTAGCTAATGCTAGATAAACTGTGGACTTGTATTATTTTTGTGCTTCCTATGAACAGCTCATGCACCATAGTGGTCATATAGGTTGCTGACATCAGTTGTTTCCCCTGGATTTTGTTCTGAGTGTTTGGTGAAACCTGGAGAAAATAACACTATTATCTTTAAAACCTGCCTGGAAGGGTGAGAAATTCATGGCTTTTCCTGCTGTTCCGGGGTCTGGGCATTTTTGGATGCTGTTCTCCCAGTTCTGCTTCTTTCCATTGGTAATTGGAATTGTTAGTCATTCTATTTCCCAGTGTTAACACCTCTCTTTTACAGTAGTAGCAGCCTCAGTGCAAAACGAGAGGTGGCAAGTCTGAGCTGCCAGCTTAAGTAAGTCTCCTCTCCCAGAGTTCTGTCTTCTCTGGTGACCTGAAAAGTGTGAGTCCTGCCTAAATCTTCTGCATGAGGAGTGCATTTCAGAAAGTGATATGTTTTCCAGAGTCTGATATAAGTTCAGCAATCACAGCAGCTTTCTCTGTGAGTTCGTACCATGTGATTGGTAGGAACAGGGGACCTCATGTCACAAATCCAGTCAGACCATCAGCTTCTTGACCCATTTTCCAGATTTGAGTGAAATTTGCCAATGGGTTCCAGAGCTGGGGACAGATGAACAAATACAAATGGTGAGATTGCTTAAGTTTTGTTTCTACTGGAAACCAGGTTTCCAGTATTTTTCACTATTCCCTATGGGATAGCTTGTGACTGGGAGCATTGCAGAGGTAATGACAACAATGCTTCCCAGTTCCTGGACTGGATCTTTTGTTGGTGTAAACTAGTTTTGTGCCATTGGAACCAGCTGTCAAATGTTGATCTGCAGCTGCTGGCCTGAAACTCTTGCTGCGTTGGAGTTTTGTAGAACTTTGCTAAGACACGGACAGGTAGCATGAGGAGAAAAATGGATCAAGAAACTCTTGATTTTGGTGTTGGGCTTCTACTAACAGAGAGCAAGCCCCATTGAATGCAGTGAGGATGCTGAAGTGAGACCAGTCATTTCCCAGGTACTTGAGTCTTGTAAAGCAAGTCACCAAAGAGTAGAGCAGCCTGAATTATTCTGGCCCTGGTGGTGTGGGCTTTTTCAAAACAGTTGCTTCCCACCAGACTCCAGCTATCAGGAGGATGGATGCTGGAGGAAGTGATCCAAGCAGTTTTTGGTCTGTTTGGCTTTCCTGGTTACCTGAGATTTTTGTTTGTGTCAGTTAAGTAGAAGTTGGAGGCCAGCCTAGTCCTGCAGCACAGTACAGCTGTTCACCCTGCATCAATACATTAGCAGCTCACAGTTCCTTTCCAGGCTGTGTATCCTTTCCCCAAAATTCAACAAGGCAGAGAGCAGGTCAGACAGCCTATAGCTGATGTAAGTGATGGTTAGCACAAGCAGGATACTATGAACCACAGGAACGGTTGAACAGGATAGCTGCTCTGGTGTGATTCAAGGCTCCTGAAGAAAGGAGATAAGAAAAACCAGGCAAAACATACTTGAAAAGATAAACAGAATGAAACAAAGCAAATTACAGTTGAGAAAGGAGGAACTACTCAAAGCAGCAAAGGAGTTTCTAGACAAAGAACTGAAAAAAATTTTAAAGGGAGGCAGAATAAGGAAACGATGAGCAACTGGGCAGACTGTGACCTCCTCTGAGCCTGTGAGTTGGCACAGCTGCCCAGCACATCAACTCCATGTTCTGATGCTCTGCAGGTGTCTGCTTGGCACCTTGAGGTCTTGCTAAAGGCGGCGTATATCACTATTTGGAACAGCATGTGAGTCCAGGATGGTGTGCTAACTGCTCAGCTCCTGCTGCCTTGAATTGCTGCTCACTGACTTTGTTATCAAAAGTAGGGGTGGTGACTGTTTTATCCCTCTGCAGTGGAGCTGTAGTATGACTTGATTCCCAACAAACACTGGTGCAGAAAGGTGTTCCTGGATCCTCCAGTTTAGGCACAGTTACTATATCTCTGCCCTATCTCATACTTCTCAATCCTCAGCACTGAAACCCACGGGGGGTTGCTGAGATGAAGTATAGGACTTTATTTTTAGAATACCAAGAGTAATCCTTCTGGCTCCTTGTTTTCTGTTGTGGCTGATCACACTGTTTGTCTCCCTTTCCCAGTTCCTCTACCACCCTCTGTACCCATCCAGTGCCCTTCTGCTCCATCCTTTGCATCCCTCCTCCTGTATTCCCCCTGGTGCTATGGTGCCAGGAGAGCAGACAGATATCCTGGAGGTAGTTCCTGCTGTGCCAGTACTCTCCGTGAGCTGCCTTGTGGCAGTTCCTGATACAAGTCCCTGCATGGCAGCTCTCTGCAGCTGTTTCTGGAGTCAGCTCATGACTGTGGCTCTTCATATGTTTGCCACTGCCTGCAACATCCACTCAGTCATGGGTGGCAGCTGGCACTAATGTGCTAAACTGCAGTGATGTGGTCACTTGTGAGCATGTCAGCTTAGTCTTGTGATGGTTGCCTCTGGGCAAGTCAGAATAGCCTTGCTCTAGAACCATGTGCTTTTTTCTGTATTGGTGTTTCTCTTCCCAAGTGTCTACCCCCAGGGAGCTGAACAAGGTGATCTCCAGAGGTCTCTTCCAGCCTCAACCATTCAGTGATTCTGTG
Organism: Turnix velox; assembly: GCA_013400935.1. Taxonomy (NCBI): domain Eukaryota; kingdom Metazoa; phylum Chordata; class Aves; order Charadriiformes; family Turnicidae; genus Turnix; species Turnix velox. The sequence goes on along the minus strand of VZTY01002609.1, from coordinate 94,814 downwards.
AAGTAAGAATTGCTGCTCTGTGGGGGAGGATATGCCTGTACAGAGATGGGATGGTACATGGAATCTTTATCTGTGATACAATATGATGCTCCCCTGATGTGGCTGACAGTCTAAAGAGTCAAAGGGAATCAAAGTGAGTCTTTTTTAGGAAAAGAGGTCAAGGAACTGGTTACTCAAGTGGCTTATTGCTTCCAGGTGTATTGGTGTGTCTGGTGCCCCTGTGTAGGAGCTGGCTCAGAGATGAGAAGCACTTCAGAAACAAACGAGACAGCAAAGATGTGGCTAGAGGCCATGGAGCATCCAAATGTTTGCCTTTTTAATACTGCTTCTGGGAATCTTGGACTGCTTGAGATGATAGTGCTTGCCTGTTATCTCAGCTGGGCAGGCTGAAAAACCCTGACACTTCAGATTTTTCTGCAATAGGGTCCTGCAAAATCTGCTTGGAAGCCATTTGTGCACCAGCTTCCCAAGGCCAGCTATCCATTTATAAAACCATCTTGCAAGACAATGGGAAACAGAGATGACGAGCTTACTCACAGGTATTGCAGGAGGAAATAAGTTTTCAATCTGAAGGTACTGTGGGCTGCTGACTGTATTGGACCACAGAGGTTCACTGGGTACCCATTAGGATCCTTGCTTTTCAGTGGATCCACCCAAGGCCATCTTTATTTGTCCTTAGCTTCAGCATGCTTTTTGTACTCTCTCATCTGGGCACATTCTCTGATCATTGCTGAGGGATTAGACTAGATGATCTTCAGATATTCCTTATAGCCCAAACTAAATGATTCTATGACATGCACAAGCTGCTGACTTCCCCCATCATCTGCAGTTCTTCTGGAAGAAGTAGAGAAAGGAGACTAACTAATGGGGCAGAAGTTCACTGAGATGCTCCTTCCAAGCCTCCAGATAAAGCTGCTGACTGGGATGTTTTGTTGTGTGGAGAAAGTTGTGCAGTATGTGACAAGGTGAGGTGGTCCTCCCTTGAGATTTAAGGGTAGAGCACAGCAAATTACTCAAGTCCAACAGCATCACCCTTGAATCTGCCTGTGATGCAGAGCATCTCTCTGCACCTGCATGTGCATCCTACCAAAGAGAAGGGACGTATCCTTATGTCCTGTAAACCTTTCTGCTTGCTGCTGAGGACAACCAGGGCTGAAAGAGAGAGACAGTACAGTTGTGCCATGTGGCACTCTGTGAACCCCGAGTTCATGCTACAAGACCCAACCCTACATACCTGGCTGAGATCACTGCATGCATGTGGCCACTTCCCTGGTTTCAGCAACTCTGCTTGGTCTCAGGCACATGCTCCTGTGTGCAGACCCCACACAGGCTGGCACCTCCAGCAGCACCTCCTGCACCAGAGCATGCCTACCTGAAGCCAGGCTTGCCTGGAGGAGCTGGCATGGGACAAGCACACATAGCCACTGGTTGTCTGCAGTTCCTGTTTGCTGCTGTCCCTGACACGGTGCCCTCTCTCTACTACAGGCTGCACTGGCCTCTGCCCCTACGTCTCTGTGTCTTGAAGGTGACTTATGCTAATGACACCAGCTCAGCAACAAGACTTGGCAAAAGGGTTTTTTGTCTGTTCACCTTGGGGCTTGGGGTCATGCATGGCATTATGGGCAAGCCAAAGGTACTTATTCTGTCAAGAAGACAAGGATCATGATGGGACAAATGCTGTAAGAGTGTGATCTCAGAGCAGAGAGATGTGAATAAAAGCTGCAGAGACAACAGTGAGGAGCTGCTTCCGAGGAGCCTCCTGCTGAGCAGCAAAATCCTGCCTGATGCTTTACAGGGCAAGTTCTCAGCTAGAGCACAGATGTGGACACTGGACTGCTGGGGGACAGCAGAGAAGGAGGCTGTCTAAGGATTGCACTCACAGCTGAGGACTTGCAACCTTTGATGAACACTCCTCTGTGTGCAGCCTGTGTGGCCCACCTGGCTGGAGGAGCCAGAGATCCATGCTGGTGTAGGATTGGGGCCCAGGAGGGATCAGCATCCCAGCTGCAGTGCTGCTGGCAGTGTGGCCTGCCAGGGAATTATGGATTAATGTGGAACTGATCTGAGATGAAACACTTTGGATCAGGACCACAACCAAAAATATTTTGAGGCGGATCAAACTGAACCAAACAAATCCATTTGTTTCCTGCTTTCCCAGCAGACAGTCTTAAAGGTCACAAAGCTGAGAAGTGTGGCTAGGCATAAATGGTTTTTTCTTTAGGAAAATGGCAAGGACAGAAAATTCCTGACCAGCTTTGCAGCGGGAGCAAGGAAGGGGATGATTCTCCTCTCTTGATTTTGAGCCACTACTTGAAGAGCTGAGATTGGGAAATTTAGGATGCAGAGAGCTGGGCAGGTCTGAAGGGGAGCTGGCACTAAGGTCCTGTCTGCCCAGGGGACAGGGCTAGTTGGAGTGACAGCTGGTCCCACTGTATCCTCCTGGATGATGAGTGGAAGCTGGGGTTCCTTGAAGTGGCTGTCTAAACTGATGACTTTTGGGAACTGTGAGCCTTTCAAGTCTTGGGGACTGTGTCAATGTGGCATGAAGATATGCAGACAGGTTCAGGCACACAGGGACAAGAACAGTCAGACTTACCCCTTTTGCTTTTTTGATATGTCTCTGTATCATTAGCCAGCACCAGTCAGTGTTCAGAGACAGAAATCTGCAGGGACAGGCTTTTCTGTCATCCCAGTGGCTGGTCCTCCATTCTCCTAGAAAAGCAGGGCTGCCACACTTCAATCAACAGTCCTGTGGACATGCTGAGCCCTGGACCAGGCAGCTGGTGAGGGCTACAGCAGTGCAGGTGCTGCTCTTGTTCACTTGTGTCTGCTGCAGGCAGCCAAACTGGGAAAGATGCTTCAACACTGAAAAGCTGCTGGCTCCCACTCGAGTGAAGGTCCCCTCTGATTCAGACCTCTCAGCTCTGAGCTGTGAACTCATCTCAGTGGCCGGCCAATGCTCAAAGTGATCTCGACCACCACCACAGGTTTTTCTGCAGGTGGGAACAGTCTGGAGGGCTGTGCAGCCATGGGAGAATGGTGGTGAGGCTCACTGCTCCACACAGGGCCAACATCAGCCCATGCTGGCTGCTGGGAACTGGCCACATTGCCTTAGCTTCCTGAGTGCTGTTCTCCCTGTTCCTGTGGGAGCCCAGCTCTCCCAGGCAGGTGTGTGCAAGGGAGTGGGCCCAGAACATCTCCTCTGTGAGCAGGGATGTTACCACTGAAGAAGCAAAGCAGAGGCCAGACATGTATATATTGAGCAGCTGCGTGCTCTTATAGATGTGTGAAAACATGTGGGGTGTGCTCTGTCTGCATCCTCTGTCCTTGCTGGTATACTCACGTCTAATTGAGGGAGTCTAGTTTCTAAACTAAGGGACACACTTTATGTTTGGCAATGTTTGCTCTTTAATTCAAAGAGCACTTTTAAGATGCTCACATGTATTTGGCAACTGTCATCTGTTTTTATTAGTAGACTGATAGCATATGATACCAAAGTCTGTTTTCATTACCCTTGTTGAAGGAGATGCCAAATGCAAATGCATTTAGAGAAGTGAACCAGATTTGTAAACTTTCTTTTGCTGTGCTTATTAAACTAGTGGCAAGATGTGGTCTTGGAGCTTCTCTCATTTTCCAGGCTAGGAGCTGGGCATTGGATTTTCAGCAGTGCCTGCTGGAGCAGTGGCTGAGCATGCTCTTGCTGACTGCAGGCAGGTGGGCAGTGCTGCCTACCCAAAATACATGCAGCTCTCCCTTGCCTGGAGCCTCCTGGGAAGTGGAGAGGAACAGGTTGTTCAGTCTTCAGGAATTTATCCGCTGGAAGTGGTGGGGGAGCCCCAGGAGGTGCCGTCACCTGGCTCTGCCATGACCCAGCCATGCCAGGAGCTTCCTGCAGAGAGCTCTGCTGCCACAGTTTATGTGAGCATCCCTGGGGACTGGGACTGATGTGCTCAGGACCTCAGTCAGGACATTTTTTTTGGCAGAGGAGATCTAATCTGTTGCATTATCTGTGGAAGTTGCCTGTGTTCCAATTCATGTATTTTTCCTCTCAGTCTTTGTGGCTGTTCATGCTATGCTGTGGAGGGGCTGGTGCCTGGCTGCATGGCTAGGACACCTACCTACATGACCTACATGTGGTCATGTGGAAAGGCAGTGCCTAGTTGAGGTGCTGTGCAGGGTCCCCTGAACTTCCTCTTCAGGTTCATACTGTTGCTGACCTCTGTAGCTGACTTATTTCCTGCTGCCACAATTATCTCTTTGCTAAAATGCTGAGAATGTAATAACATCCCTGGGTAATGCTGTGTGGAAGGAAACTCTGAGCCAGTATCATCAGAGGGATTCATGAGCTGACACTTGCTCTCCTCCAAACAACTGCAGTCATGCCTTTGCACCTCCCAGCTTCCCCCTGACATGTGGCCTGGGACACCCTTCCACATTCCCTACCATTTTGTGCATTTCTTACCTTCAGCTCATCCCCTGGTAATGTCCCAGAGGGTACTCTTTTGTAAGCTCTTCCAGGAATCTGGTGATCCCTACCCCAAATGCCTGACAGATAAGATTGTCCAGCTCGGTGCCATGATGGGCATAGGGGTAGCACCCCACAGGCCTGTGGGTACAACCTTTCCCCTATTGCACATCTGTACTATTGCAAGCCCAGAAGGTGCAGAGTTTCCACAGCATTAACAGCACTGAGTTACTGTGATGATCTAGAACATTTAAAGTTTTATTTCTATCAACAAGCTTCTTTTTTTTTTCCCAAGCATCTGAAATCCTGGAGACATAACAGCTGGGTCTGATATAGATCTTTCCAAACATGCACATGGCACTGGGGATGGGATGTGGGAGCTCTGGACTGATGGAGCACATGAGGATCTCTGATGGAAAGATGGGCTCCAAGGGAATGTCAGAGGGGGGCACAGAGTAGAAAGGAAGGAGACCACTTTAGTGACCCAGGCTGTTTTGTCGCCACTGTGGGGTGTACTTCAGGCAGGCTGGCTATAGTTCTACTTGTCAGCTTGCTGCACCTTGTGCCTGTTAACAGGGATGACCTGGTCCTCAGGGCAGAGGCTGGTCCTGACGATGCCCAGAGCTGCCCTTCTTTACCATGTTGTAGCCCTGCTGCCTATCCTGCAGACAGGTATGTCTGCCTGGTGCCTGGGGAGCAGCAGCTTCCCTGGCTGGCACTTCCCAGCTGAAAACACACATAGAGGGAAGTGATTCACTCAGAGCCACCCAGCGAGTCAGTGGCAGAGCTGGGAATAAAGCACAAGTCTTCTCCTGCTCAAACGACTAAGTCAGCCAGCTCCTCCGGGGAAGTCGGGTGCATTCGAGGGGATCATGAATTATTCTCTTGCCTCCTTCAGCAGTTTCCAAAGAACCAGGGCTGTGGAAATAACCCAGTCCCAATTTCACAGCAGACACTCTGCTCCAAACTTCACTTGCAAGATTGGTTGTTTAGAAAAATATAATGAGCCCAAGGTGCGAGGCAAATGCTGCTGCCAGGGCAGAACATAAGGGACTTAGCTCAATGAAGAAGGTGGTGAGCAGGGTACAGAGACCCTGACTTCAGCCCTCATGAGATCAAGGGCAAGTGAAAGTGCCTGGGGTCTTCCAGGGAGGTGTCTGATAGCACATTCACAGTATCTTTTTTGTTTTGCCATGTACTTTGCTATGTGGCCTCTGGCAGAGCTGGTGGTGCAAGGGGTTGGGTCCACACTCACCAGCCCAGCCGTCCCTCCCTCTATCCCCCCGCCAGAGCTGGGTGTTGTGTGGCAGACCCAGCAGCCATAGAGTGGCTGGGTGTCCCCCATTGCATGTTGGGGTGCTTCCCTTCCCTAACATCCAGAGTGGGGAGCTGGCATCTTAATCCCAGGCCAGCACTTGGCAGCTCCACTGCCCTTTCCTCCCTGCACTGCTGGGATTTGTCTTTTGGAACAGCTTATCTCTGTTTCCAATGTGCAGGCCTGGCCAAACCCTGCCTGTTTCTTGTTTGTTTGTTGTCTCAGTCCTGCTCTCCTCCAATGCTGATGGCAGGCAGTGCTGGGAGCTGAGCCCACAGCGACCACAGGGGTGGACATTGCTAAAGCTCTCAGCTGCACCACCAGCACAGCCAGCCTCGCCGAAGGCGGCTGTGGTGGCAAGAGGCAACAGCTCTGGAGGAAAGGCTTTTTGTTTGCCCTCGGCCAGAGGCATGCTTATACTGAGTCCATGGGGCATAGGCCAAGCCACAGTTCCTGCTGAAGTGACCGCAAGAGGATGGAGTGTGCAAGGCATGGGAACTGTGGTTTCTTCAGGGAGAGGAGCTGGTGCATGGCTTTGGTGATAGCTTGCAGGAGAAGTGGCTCCTGGATTTGGAAAGGATGGATGGGGAGAGCCCCAGTGCTCTGTGGCCAGACTGAATTGCTCTGGGTTTCCAGGGACTGCTCTGGAAGTTGATCTCACGTCTGCTCTCCTTCCTTCTGTACACTGGTGAAGCAGTGCTGGAAACCCAGTGGCTCCTGCTGCTCTGGAGGAGGGATGAGAGAGTCACCCAGAGGTGCTGCCCTTGGCCTCATCTGCAGCCCAGCAAGTCCAAGTGGCTGCAGCCTTGTGGATGCTCTGCCTGCTCCATCATCCTACTCTGTCATCCCAGGGCCTATATAAGATGGAGTGGCTGGCTGGACATGCTGCTCTGCCACAGGGACAACAATCATCTCATCTATGTCCATTTGCCATAAGCCACCACACAACTCCATTCTACCTTTTCCAGGGAAAGCAAAGGGCAGCCTGTTGGCCAAGACTGCAGAGGGTGCATCAGCGCTGGGATGGAGGCTCTGGAGAGATGCTTGCACCAGAGCCATTTGCTTCTCAGCTTCCTGGTTTGTCATTCTTCCTGGCTAGGAGGTCAGGCTGTTGCCGAGGAGGGTGGATAAAGGAGCAGTGAGAGGAGCTGTGCAGGTTCTGTCAGGGGACAGGAGTTGGGCCTAACACTGTGCTGAGGTGGGGAAAGACTCTATCCTGCAGTAACCACAGCCCAGTGCTAGAAGGGTCAGACTGGTTGCTGGCAGGGTCAGACTGGTTGCACCCCACACCTCCTCCAGCAAGCTCAGTACTTGGGGAGGTGCAGAGGAGTGCTGGGGTTGGCCTGTACTGCTCCAGTACCCAGAGAAAGCTGCCGAGGTGGCTGAAGAACCAGTGCCCTTCTGCACCTCATTAACAACAAAGCGTCCCCTGTCACCAGCTCACCACAGAGCCCTGTGTGGGATCCTGCTCCCCTCAGGCTGTGCTGCTTCATCCTCCCCCAGCTGCTGAAAACACCAGGGGGTTTCCTTACAACTTTGCCAGGCCAGCAGTTAGCTGGGAGGGCTCCAGCTGGCGTGCCATGGTTAGCCCCGGGCTTGGCAGCCCTCTGACACAGGAACCCCAGTGGGAAAATTATTCCCACCCAGGGAAGCGGTCAGAAATCAAGGCCAGGCTCTGTTCACTCACCCCGTGTGCTCTCAGTGTCGGGATATTGTTACTGCCGCTGCTTGAATTGTGCTGCCTTTGAGAACTGGAGCAGGGGAAGGGGGGAAGTTTGGAGACATTGCTGTTCTATAATGCATGCTCTGGGGTGAGATAATGGGATCTCGACCTGCCAGTGCAGCTCTAAGACCCGTGTCCAAGTTCTGTCTATGCTCAGGAGCTGTGGTGTGGAACTGGAGTGGAGCAACCACAGAACCCAGCTGGGTTGGCACATTCTTGGACACCTCCTGGTGTCGGGTTTGGCACCTCCTGCCAGAGGTGCTGCTGCGGTGGGATGGGATGTAGCAGCTTGCTGGGATGAATTATCACCCTGCAGCTGCTGATGGCAGCAAGAGCAGCACTGTTACGCTTCCCTGACAATCTCTTTATACCAATTTCATGCTTTGGATCTGCCCAGGATCTGCCCTTTTTCTATAGAGAGAATAACACGTGAGGGGCTCCTCCTCCACCCGCAGATGCTGGCCTGTCACCACTGCCTTTGGAGGCTGTGGCAAAGTCATGCCACACTTTAATTACATCAATTAATTCCTGAATACCAGCCTTACTGTGGTATGGGGCAGGGCCAGGGGTCCAGGAGCCGAGAGCACAAACAGGCTGTTGTATTGTCCTCCTGTCTCATTGCCTGCTAGGTCCCACTGGGCTGCCCCCATGATCCAAAATGCTTCAGCATCCTTGTGGCCTGACCAAGATGCCCAGGGTGTATAAGTCCCCTCCAGTATGGATGCCCTGGACCCTTTCTGAGGAGTTCTTGTGTTGGAAAAAAAAACGTGCTGGGGCCTGCTTGGGAATCCAAGGGAGCAGGCAGTGTTAATTCCAGGGGCCACATTGGGGATGCTGTGACCCATGTGGTGGGGGATGCTTCCCATGGTGTGAGTGTGACTATGATAACTCTCATCAGTGTCCCCATGAGGCTGCCCAGCACAGCTGGGTGTTATGTTGACCCCACAGCTCCCTGGGGTGTTTCTTTGCTCCCCAGTAAATGTCAAATGTGCTGCAGTACAGCTTGGCCAGTCCTGGTGCTCATATGGGACCGTCCTACTGCACCATGACTCAAGGGTTCAGGGAGTTGGTTTGTGAGCTGGCACCCATGGTCCTGCTCTCACAGCTGTGGGACTCCCAGGTCCTGTCTGGTGCTGGGTCTTGGTTTACCCAGGGGAAGCAAAGCCCCTCATTTCCCACAGGCAGTGTGAGGCCTCCATGGGCAGGGAGGGCCAAGGAAGTCATGTTCATGCCTGGGGGATGTGGCCTTCAGCCTGCTACAAGCAGCCCGGAAAGCTCAGATTGGTTTGGTTCTCCAGGCCCAGTTCCTTGCTGTGCAGTGATGGCATCATTCCACCTTTGGTCCCCTGCCTAGGAAGGATGTGCAAAAGGGGACAGGGTTGAGGCTGGCCAATAAAAAGGGTCTCAAAGACTAGTAGATAGACACCTGAAAGCTCTGAAACTCTGCAGCCACCAAAGCTGGTTTGCCACGGGGTTTGGGATTTGCTCTGTGCAGCCATCAAAGTGCCATGCTACCCTCCTCTGTCATGAACCTCAGGAAAAAAAATGTAGAAAATATTGAAATATTGCTTGTCCCTTGCTGTGTTCTTCTCATGTGTCCTGGTTCTGGTGGAGATAGGATTAAGTGTTGCAGATACAGATATCCCATTCCCATCTAAGCCATGCTCACTGGTAACCTGGGCTAGAGGGAAGGGGGTCAGGAAGGGACTGGGGAACTTGGTGTGGAATCTGGTGGTGGCCATGTGCGTTGGGAAGCGTCAGCAGCTGCGGGTGGTGGAGTCCCTCATCTGTACATTCCTCACTCCCCTTATTGTTTTTTGTTTTTTTCTTGTTCCTGATGTTCTTCTGTTAAACTTTGCTTTCTGCCTTTGTCTCAACCCACCAGCGTTGTTTTCTTTTCCCCCTCATGAGTCTGCCCCCCACAAAGGGGGCAGCTGGAGTGAGAGACACGTGGTTCTCTCTTCTCTCCAAAGTCAATCCATGATGCGTGGTCAGCGTTTGCTGTCAGAAAAATCCTTCTCTTCCATGCTCCCATGGCTATCCATCCTCAGAGCCTTCCTTCTGCCATCTGGGATAAGCTGGGCAGGAAGGACCTCTGGCACCTAGGAGCCCAATATGTCTTGCAGCCCCAGAGCTGAGACCACCCCTCAACCAGGTTTGTCTCCTTCTTCTCTGAGGACATTTTATCCACCGATGGTTGAAGACTGTCAGCAGTGATTCAGGGCTGAGTGGGATGGGAAGTGGGCCTGGGGCAAAGGCAGGGTGGGCAGAGCTGCTGGATGCTGGTGAGCCAGCACTGCCAAGACAGCGGCTGCTGGTGGCCCCACTCCCCACAGAGAGCATTGTAAGGAGGCCATTTAATTCTAGCCTATTGTAATGGTATCTGCAGGAGCATTTTTGCTCATTACAGCAGGAGCATCTGCTGGCATTTCCCAGCCATGGGTCCCCCCACCCCACTGCCTCCAGTGCTGTGCTGCTGTCTCCCCCCCCAGCCCTGCTCATGTGCCCTGTGATGCTGCTGTGCTCATGTGCTGTGGCCCACTCACTGAGTTGGTGAATGACTAGTGGGTGTGTGAAAGTCAAAATGCTTTTGCATGGATTGCATGCAGCTGGAGGAAAACAGAGGGGGAGAATCGAAAGAAAAAGGAGAGGAAAAAGAAAACAGAGAAGGGAAAAAAAAGGCAAAACAGGAAAAGAAAAGGTGAAAAGGAAAGAAGCAACGAAGGTCAAAGTGCCACATGGAAACACCCCAGGCCTGTGTGGTGGCATCACCTGGGAATGTCTCCTGATAGGACAGAGCCTGCAGGACTGTCTGGAGGAAAAAGCCAGGCTTTATTCTTAACTCCACATCCTTTGGGATCAAAAATGATCTGAGGGCTGGAGCTCCAGAGCCTGAAATGAGAAGAAAGGATAATTTTTGCCTAGAAAGTGTTCCCTTTGCAGCAGAAGGGTAGATAACAAATGCCTCTTCCAAACAAAATGAAGCTCATCAGGCCCAGTGATGGAAAGAGCTGCCAAGAGGATGCTGTGTGGGAAAGGCCATACAAACATTGTTTTAGTCTCTCTGTCCTGCTCTCTGCAGGGATGCTCCAGCAACATCCCTGCCTTTGTATCCTGGGATGCTGCAAGGCAACAGGAGCTGCCTGGGGATTGCTTCTCACCCAGGGGTCATTTGAGTCCCTCTAGGCCTCCCCCAGCCAAGCAGCTGAGGTCTCTGGGAGGGTTCCAGGTTTGCAGCAGGGCATAAGGTGCTCAGTCAGCCAAGACAGTTGAAATGGGAGAAGTGGGAGTAGGCACAAGGGATCCTTGCTGTCCCTTTCCTTCCTCTCCCACAGCTGTGAGTCTGTGTGCTGCAAGTAAGTCTGTATTACAGCCTGTATCTGTACTGAGCTCCCATGTCCTGGAGACCACCCTGCCGCCTCCTTCTCGTCCACACCCTCCACTTCCTCCAACACTTTGCTCCCTGAAGACCCTGAGGCACAGCTGCCTCACCAGTGTACTCTTGTCTGCTTCAGTCTGAACCGGTGTCTTGCTTACCAGAACCACTGAGAGAATCTGGAACAAGGCTCATCAGCATCTAGCATGTTTACTGAAGAGAAAATAAATACCAAAAGGTTGAGGAAAGAGAGAAGACAGATAGCAACCCCACAAGACCCTCCCTTTGAAAGCAGGAAGTAGGAAACATAGTAATTTATTTTAAGCAAACTATGAATGTTGTGCTACACAAATGTATGTAAGAAAAGAAAAATTGGTCCAAATCCAAAGATTTCTGAGAGTTCTTGAGCAAACACGTGTGATTGAATCTGGCAAGGGTGTGAGTGTGTGCATGTGTGACACAGCATGTGCTAATCAAGGGCTGTGGCACTCAATGCAGCATCATCCCCCCAAATTAAAACCAGAGCTAATTCAAAATTGAGGCAAAAATACATCAAAGCCTTGAGGCTGGTGATAAGATCGGTGTGGGGGGAGTGAGCACAGGGAGTGCCCCACCATGCCCTCAAGCTGCAGCATGTCCCTCCTTTTGAAAAAGCCTTCTCTAGTTGGGAGCAGCCTTGTGTCACTGTGCTGCTCTGCTCATACCCAGCATTGCTTGTGGGGACTGTGGACTGGGGCTCCTCTGGGCAGGGCTCTGGGGGCTGCAGATGCCACTGGTGCTTGTGTCCTTATGCTTCCTGCTAGCACCATGATGTGTGCTGCCAGGCTGGTCCTGGGTTTGTACCACTGCTGCTGGCCTCCTTTCCAGATCCCTGGCTCTTACAACCTGGGATTGAGCCACCTCTTCATGGGAGCACCAGGGTACTCTCAGTTCTCTTCCAGTGTGTCATCTTGGAGAAGCAAATGCTGAGAACAGTGTCTGGTGGATGCACCTACACTGTGGTGTGTTGCAGTGTGGACAGGGCAGCCCTGCGAGGTGGGAATTTGGGCAGAGCTGGTTCACAAGCATGAAGGAACCTGAGAAAAGGTGCTTGGTGCTGGAAGGCATGGTTTGTTGTGAGCAGAGCTCCTGTCCTGCTCCTGGTGGGAGCCAGGAAACCAGGCTTTCTAATCCCAAACTGCCATGCTTGGTAAGCAGCTCTTGGTCTGCAGAGCTTCAGCCTTTTAGCAGCAATCCTACCAATACTGGTAACTCTGTGATCTCACTTGGGTGGCTTTTGACTGATCTGCACCAGATTCGTTTGGATTGGAACCCTGCCTTAAGAGAATAAATCTGATGGGCACGAGGTGCTGGTCCTTGTCATGCTGCCAGGCTTGATGACAGTTAACATATTGCTCTGTGAATGGCGCCTGCTTTCTGTGACTGCTCTTATCACAGCCAGCTGACGTGTTTGCCCTTATTATTTTCACTCAGATGAGGTATCACCCTGGGGCACACTGGTGTTTCTGCTCATTGGGGCATCTCTGTTCCTTCTCCTTGCTGGTGTCTGACACTTAATGAAAGTGGTAGAGGGGATAGGGACACTATCTATGTGCTGGCCATGGGGAGCCTGGTGCACTCGTAGCCCTGTGGGCTGTCCACCCTGGCACTCTGGCTGCCCTGGCTCATTGTTCTTGGCCAGCTGCCCCAGCTTGTGGAGCTGGGTACTCCTGGCATGGAACCATGCCCACCATGAGAGACTGGTTGGTGCATGGATTGTGCCAGGGCAAGTGTCCAGTCATGAACAGCCCCATGCTGGGCCTCAGTGGGACGGTGGGGTCTTTGTTGCAGCAGAGGGGGTCTGATGCCTCCCTTATGGCCCTGCTGCCTCTGCTCTCTTCTTGCCAAGTTGGAAGGTGCTGGCAGAACTGGGCTGAGATACCAGTACGGTATCTGAGTGAGATACCAACCATATCTCTCCTGTGCCACTGCTCCTTTGCATCCCATGCTGCTCATGGGAAGCTGCAGGGAGGTCTCACTTGCAATGCTGCTTGCTTGATCCATCAGGAGAAGCACAGGACTGCAGCTTGCTCGGTGCCAGATGTTTCTGCAAGATTACAAATAAACCCAGTAACAGATTACTGTGTCACCACTTGTTTGCTCTGTCTGCCACCAGCATTGTCTTACATCTCTGTGGTCACTGTGGACTCCTCCAGTTGCCATCACTTGTCACCATCAGTCACACATACTACTCTCAAACTTGGCCATTAGGCAGATTAGCCTTAATTGGTACTGCCCGTCATCACTAATCACTATCTTCATTGTCCCCTTCAACACTACCCAACGCCTACAATTTTCACTTATTAGGAGCGTGGTGGATTCCCTTGCACATGGTCTCTCAGTTCCAAGATCAGATATCATCTCTGAAAGGGATTGCCTGGCTTGGATGCGTCCTAGGGTCCCATTTCCCTGAGCCATCATTGTCCCTCAGTCCTGCAGGATTTTTGGGGAGGAGCAGACCCTGGCAGTTGGAGGTTATCAGCTGGGCTCTTGGGCAGAGTGGATGCACAGGGTTGATATCCTGCTCCAAAACATGCTAAGCAGGAGTTCCAGACAGGGTGAGGGCAATGCAGAATGGTGTTTTCCAAACTGCTGGGCTTTCCTTTCTATTTGCCCTGAGCTGATGTCCTGCACCATGTCCCTGATGATGTGTCCTGGGCACCCAGGACACAGCTGTTGTGCTGCAGCAATGCCCACAGCATTGGCCTGAGGCACAGCTGGGCCAGGCAAGGAGGGAGCAGCTGCCGTGTGTTTAGGAGAGACACAGAAAATATGGAGGTGGACTATGGGTAAGGTCAAACAAACCATTTATTTTCAGGCAGAATGGTCAGATGTGAGCGTCTATGTTTAGGAATCACATCCAGATGCTGAAGTTAAACATCTGGGCTTCACCTCTGTGTTTTGTCTATGTCCCCCAAGCAAGGCGCAGCCTTTGGAGCCATCTGCCAAGGTGTTATCACCTCGTTCATCAGCTGCCCCTCACCTCCAACTGGAGCTTCCTCATTCCCTCCAGTGTGCTGGGAAGGGCTGGGAAGAGCTGGTATTTTGAGCTCCACTGCTGGCTGCATTTTGCCTGCCCCCTGCATCCACCTTGCCTGCTACTCTGCAGCTGCAACCAGTCCAAGACCTCATCCACACTGGTTCTTTGAGTGGCAACTCAAGGACATGTGGACATGTCCAGTACAACTTTGAATTGGTCCCTTTGTGTCTTGATGAAGATGCACCAGGAAGATGGTGCTCTTCACATGCCAGGAAGTGTTGGAGGGCTGGTGGAGGGTTTACACAGTTCTGGCGAGTGGGAATGGCAGCTATATGTTGCCAGCCCTGTGCTCCAGGGTGTCAGTCCTTCAGTGGATGTTTGTGTGCTGGGTGTCCACCACCCAGGCAGCTAATACCTTGTTGGGCAACTCGACTGGCATGATCAAACCCATCTGCTGGAGGAGATCCTGGAAGCCTACATGTAGACAGAGCTGAAGCAAAGCTGACAGTGGGGCTGTGGTGCAGAGTGGTACAGGGCGTGTGGCCAGGGCATGCTCAAGGCTGGAGGCCCTGATGCTGTTGGGGGCAGAAAGCCATGGGCAGAAAGAGAAGCCAAAGGCTCTGTTGGAGGGCTCCAGCAAGCAGCTTGCCCTGGTGCTGGAGCTGCTGAGTCCTCACTCTTGGGCAGAGCCCAAGTTGGGTGGTTTCTGGAGAGGCTCTGGGGCTTGCAGCCCTTGTGTTGTAGGAGCTGCCAGCCCCTTTGGACACATCGTCTTCTGTACTACCCTTGCTTGCTTTGGGTAATCTAACCTATAGGGCAGCACAAGCAATGAGCAGGATCTTCATGATGGCATTTGAGTACTCCACGTGTTTTCCTTTGTCAGCACAAGGAAAACTGCCCTTGCATCACCTAACCTCTGGGAGTTGAAAATAAGAAGGTACATTTTGCTTGGGGGACTTAGCACCATGGCTTCAGTCATGAGCTGGGGTGGGAATCACTGCTATTCCAACAGAACCACAATCTGGCTCTTGTGGCTTGTCCAGTGGAACCATCTCAGGCCTGCCTCTATTGCTCTGGATGTTGTTTTGGTCTTGCTGCTGCCTCCTCTCTTCCAGGAAGAGATGCCTGGAGGCAGGGAGAGCTGAAGTCCCACTCAAAGCTGTTTGGCTCTCACTGTGCTTCCAGCCCTGCAGTGGGAGATCAGAGATCCTGAAGAAGGACCTGAGTTCCTGCCATGGTCCTGATCCTGCCCCTGCATGGTCCTTTTACTAACAGATACCTGAGGCAGGCTAATTTTTACAGCTTTGGCATCAAGGAGACTTGCCATCTCTGAATGAGGCCATCAGGCTGGACATTGCAGCCTTTTTCTTTCTGGGGGTTTCCATCTTACCCCTGGGTGAGATGAAGTTTTGAAGCAGAATTTGACAAATCCTCCTTGCTACTATGAAATCTTCAAAATCCAGATTTCAGTCTGACTTTCTCAAGTCACCCATCTGGTTCAGTGGGGACTAAAAGGCAAAAAACCCTCCTGTTATTCAGCTGCCACCCTCCATCTGCAGAGCTTTATGGGGTGAAACAGCCTGTGCTGTCTGTAACAGATTGAATGCACACGTGGGGGAGGCAGGCACTTCAATATGCTTCTTACCCTGAGGCCTGGGAGAGGCTTTCCAGGAGGTATCCTTTCTCTCTCGTGCAAGCAAGCACTGAGACATGTGTCCTTCTCCAAGGTCAGCAGCAGGGTGGAGGTCAGAACTGTGGTCCCCAGCACCCCTTGTAGTCAACCCTGCTGCAGCAGTGCATCTTGGCAGTGGGAAAAGGCTGGGTGCTGCCATCTGGGGCCATGACTTGGAGGAATGACCACAAGCCTGGTCTTCATCTTTGCCTCTACCTTGGCTCAAAGTGTCAGGCCCATAAAGATCGAAGAGCTTTCCTTTGCTTTTCATCATCCTTCTACTTTGAGAAACTTTGTGAATGACCTGGCATGGGGGGCTTGGAACACCTTCTCTGTCTGAGTCACATTCAAGGTAATAAAAGAAAAATTTGGGTCCTTTCAGCTTTTCTAAGGGGAAGAGAATCTGACCAAGAGCTGAAGCAGGAGAGCCCAGGTGTATTGGTGGTAACTCCGTTGGGACAAGGATGGCTGCTGGCCCAGCTGCCCTGGACACCAATCCTTGTGCATGTTTCTTCACTGCTAGCTCCATGTGCAGGCAGCTGTGGTCAGGTTGTGTCAGCTGTAAGCCAAGCTGCCCATGGTATGGTTCTTCCTTCACCCTTTGCTTTTGTCACCTGAACCCCAGCTGGAGGTGAGCTGCAGTCACACATGGTGACAGGGCTGGTGGTCACCTCCTTCAGAGGCAATCAGTACAACGGGCTGAGCAGCATCAATGTGCTCCTTCCACCACCTTCTGTCACATAGGCAGTGCTGCTGTCCCCTGGACTTGGAGCAATGCAGGGTCTGGCTACCCAGAGCAGCTGGTGGCCATTCTGGTGCCCACACAGGATCATCCCAGCCCTGCTGCCAGTGCTTCTGGTCCCTCACCTGTGGTGCAGGGGGGTCTGTGCAAGGGTGTTCTGACATTGTTTGTGGCCATTCAGGCAGACCACGTGGAGAGACATTTGGAGCTGATTAATTAGCAGAAAGGAAGGAGCGCTAGAAATAAGGAACAGCTGGCCAGCTGCAATGGGGAGTGGCAGCCAGTTTATTGCAAGGCCAGAGGCAATGAGCAGCAGCTCTGGGGACTTTGGGGGGGGTTCCTTGCAGCTAATTGCCATATGACAAACCTGCCTCCTCTCTGGAGACACCCCCATGGGACATGGACTGGCTTGTGACATTTCTTCAGTTGCAGCTTTCATTCAGAACCACCCATTGAACAGGACTTGTTTATGTCACCAGATGATTATGGTTGATTCACAAAGGGGTCAGAGAAATTTTGATGTGCTGGTGGCTGTCAAAGGCAGTGATTTGGATGTCCCATAGAAGCTGACTCCTGCTGGGAAAGTCTCTCTTGAGTTCTTTTAAACATCTGCTACCAGGCAGCGCTGGACACACAACCCCTGTCAGACAGACCTCTTGATGTCATCTGAATGTCTGTGAGCTCCCAAGAAAATTCATCTTTTTCTTGCCTTTTCTTGGCATTCTCCTTCCTGAACATTAGACCTAACCCAGTTAGAAGATGGAGCACAGGAAGGGAAATTGGGCAAGGCAGAGACTGTACAAGAGCATCCTTGCTGAAGACATCTGCCTTGGACCCTCTATCAGTGCTCGAGCTCAAATTTGGCTTCCAGGCAGGTCTTTTGGTGGCTCTTCTGTGTTTCCTTCCCTCAAGAATCAGCATTAAATATAGCCCTATTGCCTCCCTGTCTCTCCTGAGGTTATGATCTTCAGCATGTCCCAAACGTGTGATCCTACTCCTGTGGGCTCAGCAGAAGCTGTTGGCCATGATGTTGGTGTTTGGCTTCAAAGCTGGGGCCAGTCTGGGAAAGGGGAAAACATGGTGGCCCTGATAAGATGCTGTGGGCTCAGGCCTTATCAAACACCTAAGACACTTTCATGAGGAAGGGACTGCAAAGCAGGATTACCTTCTGCCTGGGTGGCTGGGACCACCTGGCAGAGATGCTGGGGTAAGGTCTTGGGAGAAAGTGGAAGAAAATCACGAGTTTTACCCTTGTGGAAATTGTTATTTTCTAGAATCCGGTTTTGTCCTCTAGAGGGTGGAAAAATCAACTTGTTAAAATCTTCTGTGGGATGGAAAGTTCCAAAAAGAAACAAAATAAGGGCAAAACCATTCAATTCAGCAAACTGCCATTTTCAGCTCCCGTATGCCTGCCTGCAGGGCATCACCAGCCCCTGCTCTTCTCCCTACATGGAGCTTCACAGGGGCTTGGGCTCTTGTGGTGGGGCTGGAGATGCACAACAGCACACTGTTACAGGAGGTTTCATGTCAAGCTGACCTATGACTGTTCGAATTCAACCAGCCTCAGACTTGGCCTTTGGGAGAAAACCGGAACTTTCTTGTGGAGAAACCATTACCTTTGCAGAAGCTGTGTTGTTTTCCTCTAGAATACTGCTGACCACGATGCTTTGGGTAAGCCAGGCTTGGCTGAGTGAGAAGAATGAGATGTGCTGAGAATGGGGAGAAGACCTTTGCTCTGAGCTCCTCAGCAGAGCAGCAGGGAGTTCGTCTGTCTGTGATGAGATAGGAAGGACGACCCAAAGCTCCTAGTAATGGTAGTGGTGACCAGAGTCTCTGAGAGTTCCTAAGGTCTCTTTCTCCAGCACAGTTCCTCCATCCAGAGAAGATGCTTAAAAGTGGGTGTCTATGATTGTGTCAGTATTTTACCAGCGAGAGGAACTCTCAGCTCTTCATCCCACCAGGAGCCACTGCTGAGGCTCTCCATCCTCATGAGGAGTGGAATGCTTCCCCAGGTTGCTCCCTGGCCACAGAGTCCCCCTCCTTGGGAGAAGGACTTGGAGGTGCTTCTGGGACAAGCCAGACCCCCTTCCATGGGACCCAGCAAGCAGCTGACCCTGCAGGGTAGAGCCCTGTTTAATTGGGCTAATTAGAGTGTAAAACCACAGAGAGCTTTCAGAAGAGCAGCATATGTGGAATGTTGCATGAGTATCCCAGGTGTTTTCCCTGCATCACCCAGTCCTGCTGCCAGGGGAGCCCAGGAATGCTGGAGATCATTGCTGCAGGAACCACCCCATGTCCTACCCTTGCTGATTCTCATTGCCTGTTACCCCAGGGCTGCTCAAGTTTGTGGCTCCTGCTGCTCTTCCCATGGCCTTTCCTGGCTTTTGACTGCTTCCCTGCAAAATTCAGCTCTGGGCACCCACTGCCTGGGCTTGGACCCACACCCACTGTGGCGCAGCGAGGGTGAGTGGATGGGACCCCCACATTGTCATCTGCAGGGCTGAGTAGGGATGAGACCAGGCACATCTCTTTCACCAGGGCAGTGTAGGGATGAGGACTGGGCACATCTTTATCTCCAGGGCAGTGCAGGGGTGAGACCATGCACATTGTCATCTTCAGGGATGAAGAGCAGCTGCATCACAAGTGGTTGAAGCTTCCAGCCACTGTGGAATCTCCAAAGCCCTGAGTCAGAGGTCTGAGAAACCAGAAGGTGAAGAAACAGATGTGTGTTTATTCAAAGTTTTGCAATCTGACAGTTTTTGAGTCCACCATGCCATTTTGTTGGCTCCCCAGCAGGGTTGTGGTGCAAAGGCGATGACATGGCATCTCTGGGTGTGTCCATGGGGACTTGATGATGGCTTAGCAGGTTTCAGACTAGCCCACAGCCCTACAAAAAGCAACCCTCCAGGCTTTGAGTTGGACCAGCTCCTCTTTGGGTGATGATGGGAGTGAACTCCCTCCACTCCAGCACTTAATTGAGCAACTGTGGATACAGGCAGGAGGTGAATTCCTGGAGAAGTGGCTCCTCATGGCACATGGCAGCACCCCGATGAGCTCCTCTTCTGCCTAATGAGCTGCATAAGGATACTTCAGCCATTGAGCTGTGGATGCTCCCATTCATGGAGATGTTTCCCCATGTGAGCAGATGTTCAGCCGTGTCCCTTGGGATGGGGTTTCAGTGTGCTTCCAGGCACAGAGATCTCTGGCTCCCCTTGCAGCAGGGATCAACCACCACCATGCCAGCTGCTCCAGGGAGGGAGGTGGCCCCAGGCTGGCTGCATCGGTGGCAGAGGTTGTGACGAGGAGGGGGGCTTTGCTCTCAGCAGACTGCCACTTCTGAGCCCATCTTCCTCACGCCGACAGGCTTTGAAGGTGAGCTCCCAAGTATGCGTTTCATTAAGATTTAATAAAGCAGCTGCCTGCTCCTGAAGCAGCAAATGATTATTAGGCCCTTTATTGAGGATTAATAGCTGTGTAATCAGCACATATCTGGTTCCTACAGGCATCTATTACACAGCTTCTAAACCTCAGTGAATATGTTTCTAATTGGCCTTTAAGAACATGCTGTTGCTTTATTAAACCCTAATTAAATGCATATTGGGTGAAGTCCATTCAGAAGTGGTTATTGCAAACTACTTGTCATTACCTAATATGTGCAGCCTAATGGGCATTCAGCTGATTTGTTCTGTTAATTATTAGATTTTACGGCCTTTGTTGGGGTTTTGTTTTTGTTTTGGATGGCATATGTTATTTTTTTTCCCCTACTGAAAATCTTCTGAAGAACTGGGTGCTACTGTTGAGGGTGGGAGTGACTAGTACTGGGATCACTGAGCAGAGCAGGCTGGGAGAGGCTTTTCCCAGCTGATGGGTCCTTATGGGGATGCTCTTTGCATCAGCTTCCTGCTGTGGTGTCTTGGTGCTGGTGGAAAGTGTAGCTTCAGGCTAGGATGGGTGTTTCATATTGAGCTTCAGGCTGATCATCCTAGAGATCAGGGATCATGTTGGGGCTTCTTCTTCCATCAGGGATCAGTACAGGGACCAGTACTGTTCAATATATTCATCAATGACTTGGCTGAGGGACTAGAGTGCAGTGTCAGCAAGTTTGCTGGTGACACAAAGTGGGAGCAGTAGCCAACATGCCAGAAGCTGCTCTGCCTCCAGTGAGACCTGGACAGGCTGGGGAGTTGGGCAGGGAGAAATTCAATGAAATACAACAAGAGCAAATGTAGGGTCTTACATATGGGCAAGAACAACCCCATGTATCAGTATAAGCTGAGGACCGACCTGTTAGAGAGCAGTATGGGGGAAAGGGACCTGAGGGTCTTGGTGGACAGCAGGATGACCATGAGCCAGCAATGTGCCCTTGTGCCCAAAAAGGCCAGTGGTATTCTGGGTTGTGTTAGAAGGGGCATAGTCAGTAGGCGGAGACAGGTTCTCCTCCCCCTCTGCTCTGCCCTGGTGAGACCACATCAGGAATATTGTGTCCATTTGTGGGGCCCTCAGTTGAAGAAGGACAGGGAACTGCTGGAGAGAGTCCAGTGCAGAGACAGAGATGATGAAGGGATTGGAGCATCTCCCTTGTGAGGAAAGGCTCTTTAGCAAGGAGACTGAAGGGTGACCTCACTCATGTTTATAAATATGGAGAAGATGAGTGTCAGGAGGATGGAGCCAGGCTCTTCTCAGTCACCTCTAATGATAGGACTCAGGGCAATGGGTGCAAGCTGGAACACAGGAGTTTCACAGAATAATAAGGAAAAGCTTTTTCATGGTGAGAGTGACAGAACAGTGGCACAGGCTGCCCAGAGAGGTTGTGGAGTCTTCTCATTTGAAACCTTGGATGCCTTTCTGTGTGACCTGGTCTGGGTGTTCCTGCTCCAGCAGGGGGATTGGACTAGATGATCTCTTGAGGTCCCTTTCAATCCCTGACATTCTGTGATTGTGTGAAGTGAGTAACCCTTAAGTCTCATTTCTAGCCATTTCCTGCAAGATGTGTTGGTGGTATTTGGCTTTGCTCATTGTCTGTAACACAGAGGCACCAGTTTTGCCTTTACATGGGCTCTGAGTTCTGTAAGGCATCTCTTACACCTCTGCCAACCCGTTTCTCCAAATCCTGTGAGCACAAAGTTTCAGACAGCCGAGGCAGGGATTTAGGAACATGATGGAGGTCAGAGTGTGGCCTCTGGTTGAAACACAGAGTGAGAGATGCTGAGGTGAGGTTTGGCAGGACAGAAACACTGTGAGTGCCAGCAGTTAGTGCAGTGGTGCTGGGAGGATGTGGCATTGATCTGGGAAACTGCATGGATTTTGGGATGGGACCAATTTTCCTCTTTTTTTCCTCTTTCTAGCAGTGTCAGCACATCTCCACTCAGCAGATTCAGGTCAGGCCATTTCCACTGGGGTTTTGGAAAAAAAGTGATGCTTCCATTTGCTGTTGTGTCACCTTGCCTAAGTCAAAATGGAAAAGTCAGAATCAAACAAAGTTAGAAGTGGAACAAAAAATGCTTAAGTTTGCCCAAAGCAAGCCTTTGCTTCTGGGATTTTTCTTTTTGTTGTTGAGGAAGAGAGGAGGAAGGAATTTTCCATTGTTGGAGAATTTAAAAACTCCCCAGAGCCACTTGAAGAGGGACAGTGCTGGCTGTGAATGTGACATTTGGTCCCCATCCTGTACCCAGCTCTGCCACCCTGCTCCCTGGTGAGTCCAGCTTCCATACTGGAGCTCAGGGGCCTCCACCAGCTTGATCTGGCAGTACTGTGGGGTTGTATGGGGGCATCAACCACATGGGGCCACCTCTGAGCAGATGTGTCTGGCTTTATGGTGGATGGAGGCATGTTGTTAGGGGTTCAGAGGGAGACTGAGTGGTGCTGTGACCTTCTCTAAGTAATAGAATGTGCTGTTTGGCAGGGGAAATCTGCCCCTGGTCCACTCTAGCTTCTCTACTGTGTTCTAGTAAGATCCCACCTGGAGTAATCTGTCCATCTTTGGAGATCACAACATCAGAAGGACATGGAGCTGTTGGAGAAAGTCCAGAGGAGGCCACAGAGATGATCAGGGTGCTGGAGCACCTCTCCTCTGAAGGAAAGGTGAGAGAGTTTGGGTTGTTCAGCCAGGTTGGATGAAACTTTGAGCAATGTAATCTGAAGGGTAAGTGTCCCTGCTCATGGCAGGGTAATTGGGACTAGATGATCTTTGGGGTTCCTTTCAACTCAAAGTGTTAGAAGATTCTATCTTGCCCACTTTTCTAATGAGCCCAGAGCTTCACAGTGCCTTCTAGCTTCTGGACATCTGAACCACTTCTTCTTGCACTTTTAGCAAGAATTTCTGGCCCTTTTCTTAAGCTGCCATTTTCAAGGATCATTAGTAGTCATCAAAGGAGATGGAAAGACTCTACAAATGTTCTGGAAACAATGATGGGAATTTTGTAATGGCTGGTTGAGTTCTCAGGCAACCAACCTTTTTTAACACTGAAGGGATTATCATGCAAGGCTGCCCAGGAAAGGGATTGAGGCACCACACCTGGAGGGATTTAAGATACAGTTTAGGTGTAGCTTCTTGTCAGAGTTGGGTTGGTGGTTGGACACTTTGCCCTGAAAGGTCTCTTCCAACCTGGGCCATTCTATGATTCTATACTGGGATTGTCTCCAGGTCACCTTAAACTCTGTTGAACTGCAGTGGCAGTGCCCAACCTCCTTGCCCGTGTGAGGGTATCCCCAGGTGTGGACTTCTCTGAAATAGGATCTCTCAAACTTTGGGAACTCTTTGGTTTTGCTCCTCTCTAGACCCTGAATCTTTAAACTTAACCTTTGGTTTTTATTGCTACAGTGCACGATTATGCCCTTATTTTTCTAATTAGGGTCACAGATTTCTCATTTGAGCTGCCTTCAGGCCAGGGTTTGTCTTGCTTGACTTAAGGCCAAATCACGGAGGTGTCTGGGCTTGGAGCTGTATCTTCTCACCCTCATTTGGAGCCAGCAGAGAGAAAATGGTCCAGACCTCAGTGCAGTTCTCTCAGGAAGAGGGTTCCCTTTCTCCACGGGACAGGGTGGAGACCAGGCAGCTGCAGAGAAGGTCTTTGAGTGGTGTCACCAAGGACAAGACAAAGAGGACCTCCTCTTCTTCTGCTTGAGCTTCCATGGGGATGGAGTTCCTCATCTTCTGCTGAGCCAGTTTGGTTTGAAATCTAAGATGACTAGCAAACTATTGTCTGTTCATTTAACATTTCCCAATGTCTTTGTTGCAGGCTGATATATTCCTGTGATCTTCCCCTTCCTCTAGCTTTGCTGTGAGATTCTTCTCCTTCCTGGAAAATGTAAGGGAAGGGGAGAGGAGACGATTTCCTTTCCCATGAAAACAGCAGTTGGCTGCTTACCTGTCCTGGGCTGAGGAGCCAAGGAGGGGAGTCTCGTGTGGGATTTCTGCTGCCCAGAGCCTTGTTTCCTTTTGCTGTCACTCTGGTGGCCCTTATCTGGGCCACCTCCAGCCTTCCTTGGGGCTGAAGTACGGTTTGGCGAGCCCTGAGCACCCTGCTGACACCCTGCCACCCCACAGGGCCCCCATGGAGCCTTGGTGAAGGATGATCATGTTCTGCAGCCTGTTGGGAATCCTGAGTTCTAGTAGAGGGGCAGGGTGGGCACTCAGACACCACCAGGTCTGCCCAAGCCATCACTGGGGGCATCCACCCATGTCTTCCCATCATGTCCCCTCTGATGGCCAGATGCTGCCCATGTCTGCACACCTGTGAGGCTGAGGGTTGGAGTGATGCTTTTCCTGCAGCTTCTCTGGGGTTCTTTCCCCAGTGGCAGCAATGTCAGGCAGCAGATGTGTACAACAGCACATGCTGTTGGGTGCTGATGGATGTTGCCTAGGAAAGGGACCGTTGAGGGAATCTCTTTCTGAGCAGAAGTCTGGGCTGAGGGTGGCAGCAGGAGTCAATGTATGGCCATGAGCACCCTGATGTGAGTTGAGCCTGGGGCCTGGCTGAGTCAGAATACATGTCTTCTGGCTCACCAGCTTTCCTTCTCCATCAGCTTCTCCCAGACAGTGCATGTGGCCAGTGCTGCATCCCCCCAAAGCCTGCATCCCTTCACTGACCCTGCACATCTCCTGGTTGAGTGGCTGAGGGGAGACATGGCTGTGGAGGTCCCATCTTGGAGGAGAGCTGAATCCCTTCATTCTCCCCTCTGCCTTGATGTTCCACTTGGCTATGGCTCAGCTGGCTGGACCCAGCAACTCTGTACAGCAAAGATGAGCAAAAAAAAAAAATCCCTTCATGCCTGTAAAAGGAAGAAGGAGAGCGCAGCAGAGACAGGCCGGCTGATACAGCTCCGCTCTCTGCTGCAGAGGCAGGAAGCCTTTTGGACAGGATTTATTTTGTACAAGTCTTCCACTCAAACTGCATCCCCCTCCCCTCCTGGCCCTGCCTGGCCTTAAATCATATCCTTTGTAATGACATTTCATGCTTGTGTGGCGCCTGGCTTCTGAGCATCCCCAAGTGCTCTATAAATACGGGATGTCTTCCAGCCTGCCAGGAGGACACAGTACCAAACCCTTCCATGCCCCTACTGCCCAGGGAAGTTGACCAACCCTTGCTGCAGTCTCACCTAGATGCTTGACCATGCCAGTGTTAGCACAGCAGCCTCCCCTGCATCCCTTTTGGCTTTTCTCCCATCCCAGCCATCCCCATGGACATCTCTATCCCTGCTGGGGTGAGGTGCTCAGGGTCAGACACCATGGCTCTGTAGCTGGCAGGATGCCACCCTGCATCCTGGCCAGGGTGTGCAGCCTTGCCTTGTGCTGAGGAGACACAGAGAAAACCTCATCCTGGAGCTGGTACTGCCATAGGTGCAGGGCTGAGGATAAATCCATCCTCCAATTTCCCAGACCCCTTTTTTTTTCAAGGCTGGGAGTCTGGCACACTGGGTCCTGGCTCTGAAGCAGGACGGGTGTTAACCGCATGGAAGTCTTGCTTCCTAATGAATCCAAATAATACAGTGTCTCAAATTCCCTCTTCCCTGTCCAAGCCCTTTGCTGTCATCAGGTCCTTCTTAGTCCTGTCCAGAGGTCTGTTCGCAGCTGCAGCATCCCAGGAGATGCAGTGGTTTTCGTTGGACACTGCTCTGGCTTGGCCCAGCAGCAGGAAGAATCTGCCTTTCTGGATGTGCTCGGGGTCCTTTGGTGGCCTGGCTTCTTCCACTGGACACTCTGGGCTGGGAGGAGCCCATTTGCTGCAGGGACTGTCTGCTGGCTGCTGCAGAAATACCTACACTCAGGCAGGATTTTCAGCTCAGCCAGCAGGGTTTTGAGGTTGTCTCCAGCTGCCTACTGGATTTTTCTGAAAAGTGCCCCTCTGGGAAGAAGCCTTTAAACTTCTCTCACAGCTGCAAAGCCACAACCCAAGACCTGACCCGAGGCAGCAACGCCTGCAGTCTGGGAGATGGAGGTGTTGCTAGCATCCTTCTGAACCCCACATCCCTCTCATCACCCTGAAGGTCCCCTGAAGGGCAGACGTGACTGTGGAGGTCCCACCTTGGAGGAGAGCTGGATCCCTTTGTTCTCCCCTCTCCCTTGTCTTTCCCCTGGTCTCGTCATCTTGTCTCAGCTCATCATCTCATAATTTTATCCCATCCCACTCATTCCATTCCATTCACCCTATCTCACCCCCTGTCCCATCTCATCCCACCCCACCATATCCCATTGCCTCTTCCTTTGGACACGTGTGCCAGCCATTCCCAGACTGATCTCCCCTTGCTGGTGGAGAAGGCAAGTTGGTGGTGGAGCTCACTTGGAGCCTTTTCTTCTCCAGGATGTCTGTCAGTGAAAACAGAAACCTGATGAGCAAGATAAGATGATTTATAATAGAGTTTGTGAACTTTAGGAAGGAGCTTTACAGCCAGATTTTGCAGACCACACAGGGAGAGGTTATACTCTCCAAAACCTTGGAGATTTTTCACAAAATATTTTTATAATTAAAATGAAAAAAATTTCCAAGAATTAAGTAACACGAAAGTGTATGAAATATGATGTAGGGAATGTTTCCATTGCTCTCATATCTGAAGTTAATTTGGAAGACACTCTGAAATAGCTTTTTAAAGAGTGGATAAACATTGGCATCAAAAGTGTAAATAGTTACCAGTCAAAGCGGTTGTTCAAAGAGATTGGTCTCTGGGCAGCTTTAATGGCTGTGGGCAGGAACATCTGAAGATAAAGTGAGGGCCTGGCTGATGAGTGTGAGGTGAGGTTCTCCCCTTTGTCTCCCTCTCGTGATGCCAAAGGCCAGCAGTGGCAGTAGCTGCTCCTACATGGTTTCCCACCCAGAGGCAGTGCCTCAAGAAGTCCTGTGCCCCCTACACTGCCTCTTTGGTCACACACTTCCAAGCAGGAGCTACTGAATATCCAGCCTTTCATGTGATGGGTTCTAGTCCCTTGGGAGGTCTGGCTTGATCAGAGGTGATGGGCTGCTGAGATCATGGCCCAAAGCACCTCTGTAAAAGCCCTCATGTTATCACACCTTGTCTTGTGTCCATCCCTACAGATGTTCCGATTGCCAAGTGCCTTCTTAATGACAAATGTTCTGAAATACAGCAGAATCATAGAATGCGTTGAGTTGGAAGGGACCTTCAAAGCCCATCTAGTCCAATCCCCTGCAGTGAGCAGGGACATCCTGCACTAGGATCAGGTTGCTCAGAGCCTCATCAAGCCTGGCCTTGAATGTCTCCAGGAATGGTGCCTCTAACACCTCTCTGGGCAACCTGATCCAGTGTCTCACCGTCCTCATGGTGAAAAACTTCTTCCTATTGTCTCACCTACCCTGCTCTGCTGCCTATCCTGCTCTAATTTAAAACCACTGCCATAGCAAGAAGCCCTTCAGCCTCACCAGGTTTAAAGTTACAGCTGATTGAAAGAACATGTGAATGTTGTTTCTCTTCCCAAGTGCATCTCTCCACCAGTGTCAGAGTTCTCCATGCCAGTTCCCCCTGGTCTGCAGAGGGAATGCAGGAACCATGAAAGGAGATCTGACATTTCTTTTTAGTCTTCCTATGGGGAAGAAAAATGAACACATTTGAACTGATGTTTTCATTTTCATCTTTCTGTGTGAATTTCAAGGGGAACTTTTAGGAATTGTCTCTCATGGAGCAGCTTGTGAGGGAGACGTGGTTGTGGTTTGGAGTGAATCTCAGAAGCTCATCATGGGATGCAGCTTCCCCCTGCCCTAGTGCTCTGCCAAAAGGAATGTCTGTGCTTACTTCATGGCTGAAAGCCTGATGCTCTGGGTTCTGGCATGGCCATGGTGACCTGAATGCTGTGTCATGACTGATCCTGTCCAGGGTGCCTAGTGAACCACCACTTACCTGCCTGTGTGTCAGCTGGGATTTGGCTTGCAATCTCTCACATATTAAGCACTGGCATCCTAGGTGAGGAGGCAGCTCCTGAGGATGAGGAACAAATGGGAAAAGGATCTGGCTGTCTCTTGCCTTGTCCTTGAGACCTTCTCTTCATTTTTCCTGCTGCTGGACCTGTCCTCACTTGTGTCCAGTCCCAAAACCTGGGCACCAAAGTAAATGAGTTGATTAGAAGCAGGAGTGTGGAGTAGTAGTTACAAGGTCCTTCTCTTTTAATCTTATGCATACTTGTGTGTTTTAAGATGGATAAATCAGGGAGGACCTGTTTACTCTGTCCTTTGCACATCTATAATTGGAGTTAATGACCATAACTCTTACAACCTTATTTTTTTGTCAGTCTTTATTCTACAGTTTCTTTCCTGAGAGATAAACAACAAACTTCAGGGCTGTGAAGGTATTGGTCTTACACCAACAGCAGCAGCTCTTCTCCCTACCCCTGGGTAAGACTCAGTGGGATGGGGACACCACCTGCCCAGCCACCAGCTGGAAGGACTGTGACAAGGTTTCTAGTGTAAATAATGGAATAATTGCACATGAACTCTTCTTTTGCCCACATACTGTGGCTGATTCCTGCTCAAGGAATGCAGGAATCCCTGTGGGAGAGCTGGTGAGCACCTTTAAGTGGGAAGAGCTGGTCCAGCTGTGCCTGAGGAGGTGACCCTCACACAAGGGATGCCTTGGTGTGATGGCAGCAGGTTGGGGGTGGCACAGGCAGCCCCCATGTGTCAGAAGACATCAGCCTTCGTGCCACTTGTGTAAACTATTACAGCAGAGGGCAGAGGTTAAACACAGCACATGTGTGGCATCAATTAACAGGATTTCAAGGTCTCTGGTGAAGTTTCTGCTCAAATCTCTTGTGGCAAGTTCGGTTTTCTTAACCCCTCAGGTACCATGCAGTAGTTAGCCCTGGCTCTGCTCTGCTCCTGAGGGGAGAAGGAGCTTGTGGAGATTTGGGGCAATCCTCAAGGGCTGTGCCAGGAAGGGCCTTTGCAAGTTTGGACACGGAAGGATCAGGAACACCACCAGTCCCAAGCCAGTGATCCATGGGGCAGGTGGAAGAGGCATCAAGGCTCAGAGAGGCAGCTTGTCAGCAGTTTGGTACACAAATAACACAACCCTATGTGCTTCAGACCCCCTCCACCTCCGTCTCAGAGGCCTTCCTGAGTTGCTCCTGTGTCTGATCCTTGGATGGACCCTGCTCCTCTGTGCACAATACAGTCCCACTCCACTGTCCTGCATCTCCACTGGATCCAGCAGAGAGCTGGATGATGTGACAAACTGTTCCCCATGAGTTCTCTGAAACAGGACCTTTCTCCTAAGGGCCATGTTCTTGGAGTCATATCACTTGGAGAGGTTTCCAGTTTGCTTGGTTGGGGAATTTGGCAAGGGAAAGGAAGGCTTCAGGAACTATGAAACTATGAAACATCAGCTCCAACATGGCTGATGCAGTTCCTGTCCCAGGGGACTAGCAGCGACCAGATGGAGAAGCAGGACATGCATGTGCCCTTTGCCACCCAAATACCCCTAATGTTCACTTGCATGTGTGCTCCTCATTTTTTGGCAGGTGGGGGGGGGAATGAATCATAGAATAGTTTGGGTTGGAAGTTATATTGAAGATAATCTAGTTCCAGCCCTCCTGCAATAGGCAGGGACACCTCCCACTAGAACACATTGCTCAGTGCCTCATCCAGCCTGGCCTTAAACACCTCCAGGGAGGGGCATCCACAACCTCTCTGGGCAACCTCTTCCAGTGTCTCACCACCCTCACTGTAAAGAACTTCTTACTTATATCCAGCCTGAATCTCCCCTCTTCCAATTTACATCCATTACTCCTTGTCCTGCCATCACATATCTTATTAAAAAGTCCTACCCCTGCCTTTCTGTAGCCCCCTTCAGGAATTGAGAAGCCACTATGAGGTCCCCCCGAGCCTTCTCTTTTCCAGGCTGAACAACCCCAGCTCCTTCAGCCTGTCCTCAGAAGGGAGGTGCTCCAGCCCTTTGATCATATTCATGGCCCTCCTCTGGTCCTGCTCCAAGAGCTCAATGTCCTTCTTATGTTGAGGGCACCAGAACTGGACACAGTAACTCCAGGTGGGGCCTCACCAGAGCTGAGTAGAGGGGCAAAATCAGCTCTCTTGACCTGCTGTTCACACTTCTCTTGAATAATTTCAATACCCTGAATTAAAAAAAAATAAACCACAAACCCAATCCCATTCCAGAGTGCTGGAGAGCCACATGATTTTGCTAGCTTTTGCTGAGAGATTTTGATGTGTTTCTCATTTCTGCATCCTGTTTGGATGAACAAAAGGCTTGCCTGGAAGGAAGAGATGCTCAGCTCCCAGTGCTGGAGCTGTGGGGAGACTTCTGGATGAAAGATGGATTTGGCCCAGCCAGCTCCACACAAATACCCCACTGTTTGTTAGCAAACCTGTAAAAACCTTGGTAATCCCCTTGATCTGAAACAAATGGGCTCTACTTGTCTGGTGCTGATTTTATTGTCAGACACTGCTTAGTGTCATCACATGGCCTGGATATGTGCCTAAGACTTGACATCAAGTGCCAGCAGGCAAAGAACTCCCCTGCACCCTGTTTGCATGTGGTGCCCTGGATCCTGTCTTGACCCCAGAACAGAGCTATGTGGTCCCCTGTGTGTTAACCCCAACACAGAGCAGTGTGGTTTCCCAGGGATTTCCAGGACCCCAGCATTGAAAAACGTGGCACTTCAGACCTTCAGACCCATCACAGGATGTCTCCATAGCTGTCTCCAGCTGTGGTGGGAGCAACATTGCATGGCTGTCAGGGTAAGAGCCACCCGGACAGCCATGGCTCAGGGGTTTTTTTAAGTAACTCCTGGTCTTTGCTTCTCCTGGGCTTCATTTTGTGCACGTGTTCCCAGGGCACAGAGATCTGTGGGGTAACAGGAGTGTTTCTGAGATGTCACGGCAGATCTAACATGATTCCCCCTATCCTGCTCCCTTGGAGATGGGACCTAGGAGGAACCTTCAGCATATGGGGACTAAGAGAAACCTTGAGCATCCGCAGGGGGGTGTGGGTGGGTGCCGAGCGTCTGGATGTGTTTGAGGCTGGCTGGATGCTGCCTGTAGGACGGGTGAGGGACCGCAGCCCCAAGGACAGCACTGCCAGCCCTGCTCTTCCCCCATGCCCTTCGCGCAGCTGTCTGAACAGCTTGAGCCCCCCGGAGACCCACCATCAACCACGTGAGCCCCAGACGGTTTTGTTTAGTTTATACATTTGTTTCCTCCCTCCTGGGAGTGTCTGACACAGCTTTTACCTCTCAGCGAGTCAAGGCTCGGCTTTCCCCTCCTCATCCTCCCCCCGGCCACCTCCCTCCCCTCCTGCCTGCTCTGCTTGGATTAGCCCTGACCCCTGCTGAACTTCGCTGCCAGCAGAAGTGTCAACCCCTTTCACTTTCCGAGAGCTTTCCAGCCCCAAACACTGAGCAGAGAAGGAGTGTCCTCCAAAGGAAAACCTCCCACGTCATTTTTTCCGACTCTCTGCTCCTGGTGTGTGGCTGGGGAGGGCAGGCTCTGGTCTCCCCCTGCTTGGACCTGCTCCAGCTGGGTCAGCCTGAGCAACCTCCACATTCCCACCCGTGCCTGAGCCAGGGCAGGTGTAAACAGGGGGAAAAGATAGTTTTAAGAAGAATTTGCTTAGTGGGAGGAAAGCAGAGAGACTGGGGGAATAGCTATGGGCATGGCTTGGGATATGTGGCCAAGGAAAGGTGCTTTCTTGCAAGTTTGGCTGAGACAGTGGCCACATTTCTACAGGGGATTGTTCAGCCTCCATGGGATGGGGGAAACCTCAGCAAGATGAGAGAGAGAGAGGAAGAATTGGCTGTGACCATCAGGATAGAATCATAGAATAGTTTGCGTTGGAAGGGACCTTAAAAATCATCTAGTTCCAACCCTCCTGCCACGGACAGGGACACCTCCCACTAGATCAGGCTGCTCAGTGCCTTGTCCAGTCTGGCCTTAAACACCTCCAGAGAGGGGACATCCACAACCTCTGGGCAACCTCTTCCAGTGTGTCACTCCCCTCACTGTAAGGAACTACTTTCTTATATCTAGCCTGAATCTAACCTCTTCCAATTTACATCCATTATTTCTAGTCCTTGTCCACCACATATCCTATTAAAAATTCCAACCCCTAGGATCATGGAAGATGGGAGGAGGAGCTGACTGTGGCTGTCAGGAGAGCTGAAGTTGGTGAGAAGGAGCTGACTGCTGCCACCAGAAGACACTAATAACACCCTCTTGGCTCCTTCCACCAGCTTTTGATGAAGGTTGTGCTCTCCACAGAGAGCAGCAGCAGGAGTTCCAAAATCCATGGAAAACCAGCTCACCAAACAAACAGGCAGGAACCATGTGAGGAAGGGGCAGGAGCTGATGCTCAGGTGCCCACAGCTCAACTGCATTAATGCTTGGAGAGGTGGGAGGCAACATGGCCACCTGCCAGCAAACTTTGCATCCCAGTCAGACCTTGGGGGGTGGGTGTGAGGCCACAGCCAGGGAGTGGGAAGGTTAACTCCAGCAACACCAATGAAATAAAGCAAGGGAATGCCACACACTAAGGAGTTGCAGATGTTTGGATGGTGGCAGGCATTTGGGTGGAGCTGCCGATACAGAACACCATCAGCAGCAGACTGAAGGGCTAGAAGTGTTCAGGAAAACCTATGCCTTCTGTCATACCCATGAGTGGAGGGCAGTGGCTCAGATCTCTCAGGTGATCTCCTCCTGAAGCTCAGAGATGGGGGTAGTAGGGCCCTTCAAAATAGATGAGCCTCTGCTAGGTCAAACTGTTGCTGTGGGTCTCCCTGTTGGAGCAGCCATCTGTGCGTGTTTAGAGCAACTAAGCCATGGAGATGACTACTCAATGAAGTGAGAGCCTGGCTAGCTGATGCCAGGAGGGTCATGGGCCTGTTTTGGTCTCACTAGGTAAGAAAAAGACTTTGTGCTTCAGAGCTGCTGTCCTGGAGTTTAAGTAGCAGCACATGCTTTGCCAAAATGAGAAGCTAGTAGTAGAGAAGGCACCTTTAAGGACCTATGCAATCAGCTTAAGGGCAGGGCACTGCTGAGGAGCCACCCCTTTTCCTCCATTAACTGTGGAGATGTTGAATTTAAGTAGGATAAATCCAGGCTGCAGTGACCTCACCATTTAATGATTTTGCCTTACTCCTGACATAGAGACATGAAGGCTCCTGTCTATGCTGCTGGAGCCTCCCTCTGCTGAGGGCAGTGAGCTCCAAGTCCTTTGCTGCTGTGCCCAAGTGAGTAGCATGGGAGCTCCAAGCTCTCCGTGAACCTGGAGCCCATCAGCTTCAGCTCTGGTGTATGAGTTGGATAAGGACTTCCTCCTTTCTGGGGCTCTTCAGGATGGGCACTAGTCCCCTTGATGGCTGGCTGATGGAGTCACACTTCAGAGAAGATTTTTGGGATCTGCTTTGTGCAGGTTTTGATGAAAGTCTGAGCCCCCAGAGTGTTTTGTACCTTCTGCCCTGGATTCACAGGAGCATCCCCCTCCACCCAGGGTCCCTCTGGTGCTCCCCAGGTCAGAACAGCTCTTCAGCCCTGTTGGCTTGCTATGGTTCTCTTAGTCTTTGTCATTGGCACGTTCACTAGCTCTGTGGCCATGGAGCTTTTTGACATGTTTTCTTTTCCCCCATGATTTTGAGAAATGTTTTAATGTCTTCCTTGAGGAGGGGAGAGGGAAAGGTCACCCCTCACTAGCAACTCATGAAAGTGAAACAATGGAAAGAACAGCAAAAGGGCTCTGGGACTGGCTGCTCCGGACGTGTGTGACACTGCCTTTTGTCAACGCAGCAGTGGGGCAGCTGTGGCCGTGGTGGCACTCTAGGGAGCCTCTCCCACAAACCAGTTCAAGGCATCACTGGAGGACCTCAGTGTGTGTCAGGGCTTTTGTTTGGTTTGTGCGTGTGCGTGTGCATGTACATGCAATGCACATTCAGCCCTGCTGTCATTAAAAAGAGTGTTTTATGAAAATTTTCTCCTTCCCCCCCTCCTGAGATTCCCGGCTTTGACCAGTTCTGTTTCCTTCATGTGGGAGGCAGCTGCATTTGTCTCAATAATTGTGTTTCCCTGTTGCTATGTACCACTGAGAACTTGGTGACACAATGACGATGTGAAGTGTTCCTTTTTCCCAGGCCTGGCTCTGGAGGCTTGGTTTGGAGGGACATTCTGACCTCTCCTCTCTCCAGGATGTCTGTATGAGGTTAGAGGTTTGCTCTGGCAGGGGGATTGGACTAGATGATCTCTTGAGGTCCCTTCTAATCCCTGATATTCTGTGATTCTGTGAAGTCCATCCGGCATTTGGAGGGAGAAGTATTGGTCATGCTCAAAAGTGACCTGGAGAAGGAATTGCTGCTCCATGCCTGTGGTACATCTGAGTATGTAATATCAGGAGGAGGGGAAGAAGAAAATTTTCATAAACCACTCTTTTTAATAACAGCACTTGCTGAGGTCCTGTCCCAGCAGGAAAGAGGAGATGCTCACCCATGTCCATGAAAGATGACTTATCTCCATCCATGTTCACCTATGCTTCTGGGCCTGTTGGCCTCTAGACTCCAACCAACCATTTAATGCCCTGTTCCAAATCCTGTCCTACCATCAGTTGCTCTCAGACAACTGTGGTGGCCCATGCAGGAGGGTGGAGAGCTGCATCACAGGCATGGGCTGCAGCAGAGCCCTGTGCCTGACCTCCCTTCTCTGTCTGCTATGGGGACCTGCCAACCCCTCAGCCTTTTGATGCCAGAGGTGTGACACACTGAGCACATCCTGCTTGAGTTGCTGGGCTTCAAGTAGTGCGGAAGTTTTCTCATTTGGAGGTGAAATGCCTCATTGCACTGGGAAGAAGAGCTGAACATGGTGGTCTTGGATACACTGCTAGAGCAGGGCTGGGAGTGGGACATGGAGGGCTGGTGGAGCGGGGCAAGAGGGATATGTTGGGAGCAGTAGGAGAGAGGTGATAAACAGGGTTGGTGGGTGGCACAGAGCTGGAGCCTGTGATTGGAAGCAGACTGGAAATGTGGAAGAGATCTTTGAAAAGCAGAAGCGTTTGGAAAGCATTTTAGTTTGTGATGGGCCATTTTCTGCCCAAAGTGGATGGGAGAAACCAAGAACACTGATCACCCTTCCATCCCAGGCATCTCTTCATGGCTTATCAAAAGCTTAACTATTTTGTTACAAATCTCACTTTTCCTTCATTTTCATGATCTAGTTGGAGGTGTCCCTGCTTATGGCAGGGAGATTGGAACTAAATGATCTTTGAGGTCCCTTCCAACCCAAACTGTTGTATGATTCTCTGATTCTATGCTAAGGGAGAATCACAGAATGTGTTGGGTTGGAAGGGACCTTCAAAGGCCATTTAGTCCAACCCCCTGCAGTGAGCAGGGACATCTTAACACTAGATGAGGTTGCTCAGAGCCTCGTCAAGACTGGTCTTGAATGGCTCCACCACTTCCCTTGGTGTCACACCACCGTCATGGGGAATATTTATTATTTCTTGATATGATGAGTTTATAACAAGCAGGTGAAGTATGTGGAGCCGGCAGCAGAGGCTGTAACACGGGAGGGGGGAGCATGCCTCGTCCCGCAGCCGAGCCCCCCCGAGCCCCGCACACCCCCGGGGGCTGCGGGCAGCGGGTCCGGCTGTGCTTCCCCGCGGCGCGGAGAGGTGGCAGCAAAGGTCCTGGGACGGGCCGGCCGGAGATAGCCTGGGCTGGGGGATTCCGTCCCACGGGGGTTCCACCAGCAGAACCCTGCGGATGGAGCCATTCCCTTCCCTGGGTCGTATAATCAGAGAGCGATCTGGGTGGGAAAAGAACTTCAAAGTTCATTCCGCCCGTGCTTCCTGGACACCTTTCACTAAGTGAGGCTGCTCAAAGCCCTGTCCAGCCTGACCTCGAAGACTCCCAATGGCAGTAGCAATCACAAGCATATACAGGAGATTTGAATCTGCTTTGAGAACCTTCAGCACTTTTGTCCCCTGTTCCAGTCCAGGGTTGTCCCTCTGTGCCCACTGAGAACCTGGAATTCCCACTAGAACAGCTTGTGAAACTTCAGGAGTTGTCAAAGCTGAAGTTGAACCCTGATCCTGACCTGGCTGGGTGCCTGCAGCCCAATCAGCCCTAATCTGGGGTTGTACACTGTCCATGTTTAATGATGTCCTGTGTGTGGATGTGTCTGGTTGTGAGTATGCACGTTCTTTCCTGTGAGGGTGGTGAGACACTGGAAGAGGCTGCCCAAAGAGATTGTGGATGCCTCCTCCTTGGAGGTGTTTGTGGCTGGGCTGGACAAGGCATTGAGCAACCTGGACTGGTGGGAGGTGTCCCTGCCCATGGCAGGGGGGTTGGAGCTGGATGATCTTTCAGGTCCCCTCCAACCCAAACCATTCTATGATTCTATGTTGCAGGCTCTGTGCATCTCATTCAGTGTTTGCATCTGTCATTTAGCAGGGTTGGGTATCTGGGGCTGTTCCCCTTTCCTGGTTTCATATCTCCCCAGGAGAATGTTTGTGTAGCTGTGGATCTTATCCTGTGTGTCTGTGTCTGCATGCAAGGAGGTCTTTGCAGCTTTGCACGTGTTGTGGATTTTAGTGGTGCCACTGGGCTGCTGGAGATGCCTCTTCCATCCATCATCAGAATGTGCTGAGTGATGGGGGACAGGTGAGTGGCTGGCTCGAGGCCAAGAGATGGGTGAAATAGGGTAGGTCAGGGTGGCTTTTGCCATGAGTGGAGGAGAGAGTGAAGACTGTTGCTGCTTTGGGGCTATTTCCTGTCCTCAAGTGCAGGTGGAGAC
Source organism: Turnix velox (assembly GCA_013400935.1). NCBI lineage: Eukaryota > Metazoa > Chordata > Aves > Charadriiformes > Turnicidae > Turnix > Turnix velox. The sequence goes on along the minus strand of VZTY01002609.1, from coordinate 58,271 downwards.
CAGCCCGGACACTGTCATACAACCCCATGGCCATGTAGGGGGAATCTAAGGCATCCTTGAGTCTTGGATCAGAAATTGGGCACCTCATAGAATGGTTTGGTTGGAAGGCACCTTAAAGATCACTAATTCCAACCACCCTGCCATGGGTAGTAACCCGTCCCGCTAATTCAGGTTGCCCAGTGCCTTGAACTGCCTCCTCCACTCCCTCCACAGCAAGATGCCCCTGTGAGGAGCAAGTGGGGACTCTGAGCCTAAGCTGCTTTAGCAGCTGGGCTTAAACAGCCCTCTCCTTGCCCAAACAACCCACCAGGACTGAGCCAGCTCCTGTGTGGTGGTCTCTGTTTCAGCATCTCTTCCCTCCCACCGTTCCTGCTTCCACCCAGATTATTTCCCATCCCAAGGAGAATCCCTCCCAGGCTATTGCCCTTCCTCACCAACACCAGCCTTCCCCCAGTGACCTCCAGACCTCATGGGCCACGGGGCTGGTGGGCAGCAGCAGGCAGTGGGAAGATCCCAGCCTCCTGTACTTAATGCTTTCCTCCCTGTCATCACCTCTTGTGGAGCAAAGCTGAGGCTGGCCAGGGATGTGCCCTCCAGCTCTCTCCCTTTTGTCATGAAGAGCCAAAGTGTGCATGCTGGAAAAATCACCCTGTGGTAGAAACCAAGCCTGCTGAAGCCCAGCCCTCCCTCCCCTGCTCTCTGGCCGCGGGGGTGTTTGGCTGCAGATATTTGCCGAGCAATTTGCATTCAATTACAGAAGCCGGAAGGACTGGGATGATTTTCCTTCTGGTTTTCTCTCAACCAAAGCCAACTCATCCGAATTACAACCTAAGAAGCATCTCATTACTGGGAAGTGAGGTCTCCAGAACACAGAGGGCATGGAAAGCATTCTGCCAGCAGTGCAGAGATGTGGGCTGCCCAGCGTGCAAGAAGATAAGGAACTTATCTGGTCACCATCCTATCTTGCCTCTGGTAATCTTGCCCGTGCATGTCCTCTCCCGTGGTACCATGGCACCATAAGCATAGAGGAGTTGGGGTTTTGTAGGCTGCCAGCTGCTCACATCACTTCTCCCTTCTCACTTGGTCTCATGCTGTAATTTTTCCAGGCTGAATCTCACCAATTTCCTTCCTCACTGCCTCCTCCTGCCCTTCCTCTCAGGATGTGTGGTGTCACCCAGGCCAGGAGAAGCTGGAAGTCTGGTGTCACCACCTGGAGGTGGTGGTTACAGATGTTTAATAACTTGGTTGAAAGCTGAGTTCTCACTTGTGCCACTGGGTTGGGTTGTCTCAACACTCTTGTCCCAAAAGTGTGGTGGCTGGGGAACATCCCTCCCTTGGCTTCCTGGAGATTTGCTCCCCAGTGTGGCTGTCCTGGAGAGAGTGGAGACTGTGCTGTCCCAAACCTTCATAGAATCATAGAATGGTTTGGGTTGGAAAGGACCTAAAAGATCATCTAGTTCACCTTGTTGGAGACCTTGTCTTTCGTGGAGTACAAAATGGGAGAGGGTCAGGACAACAACTGGACAAAAGGAGAGAGGACCTGGAGACCACCAGCTGCCACTGGTGAGGGATTTTCTGCTGAGGTTTGGGAACAGGAGGGATCTGGTAATGCAGCTGGCAGCTGTGCTTGGGCTGACATGGCTGCAAAGTGACTTTTTTGCCAATAACCTAATGCCCTTCCAAAAATACTTTCCTGGATAGAGCTGGCAAACAAACTGCTGAGCCAGCTTCTGCCAGTGCCTGGGGGGGAGCCATGGCTCCCACATCCTCCTCCTCAGGGCGTGCACAACAGCCCATGTGATACTTGGTCCCACACAGGAGTGAGGACACCCGTGTTTGAAGAAGGGGGGGCAGTGGGGTGTGGGGATCCCCCTTTTCCCAGTTGAGCCCATGGGTGCCAGCAGGGAGCTGTGCCGTCACCCTGGCTTCTGGCCCACACAGGTTGGTGTCTGCACCCCCCTACTGGCTGTGCCATCTGCTCCCCATTCTGCCAGCCAGGATGGCTCTTCCTGACTGCTCCCCCTGCCCAGTGACTCCCAAGATCCTGCTGCCCAGGCAGGAACATTCATTTGGGCTCTGCTGCCACAGTGGAACAGCTCTGATCTCCCCTTCTGACAGTGTCCTGGTGACAGCATCTACCTGGGGAAGTGGCCATGGAGAGCCAGCTCCTTTGCTCCTTCTTGGCAGCTGCCGGGCTGTGGCTTCTATTTCAAGGTTGGATTTGATGAGTTCCAACTTCCAGCTGGGTGAACTTGTAATGATTTTGTCTGCAAATGAGCATGGCTCCTGCATCCCACCAGCATTCCCTGGGCAAGGCTTGGGCTGAGGACCAGCTCCCTTGAGCACAAGGGGAAGGAAAGGTTGGTATGGAGAAAGCCAAGCTGCCTGCCTCAACTCAGCCAGCCCCACTGTCTGAAGAGTTGTTGGGGTTCCTGGAGCCATGTGATTCCCACAGAGTCAGGTTGGGTGTCATCTACTGTGCCCTGTGGGACACCCCAGCATCTGGATTGTGGGAGCATGAACCCCTTGCCATGACCAGGGCTGAGTTTGATGCAAGCACCCCACAAGGACCATGACCTATCGAGGGAGTACAAGGAGGAGTTGCCACAGGAGGAAAATGTTCCTCTCCAGCAGGAGAGGGAGGAGACAGGTAGCCTGGCTTAGCAGCTCTCCTCACCACAGTCTGCCCACCTCTTCCTCTGTGACCCTCCCTGCCCACGGAGAGGCTGGTTGAAGCTTGCAGCCAGGTGAGGTGAGACCCCTCTAAGTCTTGTGCCATGTAGCTACTCTTGATGGCACGCCATGCTCTGCACCCTATCCTGGCTTTGTCCCTTCCCTTCACTCCCTTGGGCTCCATCACCCCCCAGCCCCAGCCAGCTTTGCTTCTCCAGAATTATCCCCTCTCTCCTTGCCCCACCACCCCAGGCTGCCATGGCTCTGTGGGGAGCCCTACATATGATCTGTTGGGGTCTGGGGACAGTGCAAGGGGCAGAAACATCCCCCAGTGGCATGGGGCTGAGAGGAGGAGTGGGAAGGGGATCTGGAGACGGGGCAGCCCACCGCCCAGCTCAGCCACGCCGCCTCCCCTCCCCGGCCCCACCAACCCATTTATTACCCCTCCGCCATTCATCAGGCCAGACAGATGCCCCCAAATAAATACCCCCAGACAATGGGGTGGGAGGGGCCAGTGAGGCTCCTCATGAATAAACATGAGGGTCTTTGGACACAGCTTCCTCTCTTTGCAAAATGGGACCGATTGTGCGCCTGGCGTTTAAAATTCAGCCGTGGTCGGGCTGTCTCCCAGTGCCCCCCGAAACGCTGAGGTGCTTCATTTACTTCAGAATTTCCCCTCCTCCCCTCTCGGCGACAGACCTGGCTCTTTTCACGCCTTGTCTTCCCTCTTTCTCTCCTTGCTCCCTTTTTTTTTTTTTTTTTTTTTTTTTTTTTTTTTTTTTTTTTTTTTTTTTTTTTTTTTTTTTTTTTTTTTTTTTTTTTATCTTCCTTCCTTTTCCTATTCCTTGTTTCTTTCTCTCCCTGGCTTTTGTGCTTGGGTCCGTGACGAATGGCTGAAAAAAGAGGGTGCTGTGAGAAACTGGAGCTGCTGCTGGCGGAGTGGGTGGTGAGGACTTGGCGCTTGGGGGGCCTGGGAGGGAGTTCTGCCTGGGAGTGTTGGCTGGGGGGCTCCTGCACTGTGCTGGGTTGAGGAGGCAGTGGGGTGGCATGGGGTCCCCAAGGGCCTCGCTGCCTGAGTGCTTGGAAAGCCCCCCGCACCTATCCCCCTCAGGGAGCCAGATCTTCTGGTGCTCATCCCAGCATCACTGAAGAAATTTCTGCCCTGCTGAGTTACCCATTGTAGTAAGTGCTGGTTGGGGATGTCACAAAAACTGGGAGATGCTACAGGAGTAAGGAGTCACATCCCATCCCGTCCTGTCCCATCCCATCCCATCCCGTCCTGTCCCGTCCATTCCCATCCCATCCATGCTGGGACCACTGTGGTTTTGGTGGAGGGCTGCTTGACTGGGGTTTGCTGGATCCCTGACCTGCTCTCTCACTTTCCCAGTTCTTCACATCTCATTGGAGTGATGTGGTGGGATCTTGGACCACTGAGGGTTCCACACACACCACTTGATCCCAGGGAGTGGACAAAGGGGTGAAGGCAGAGTGGCAGCAGGGAATAGAGGGGTGGGAGCCTCAGTGATGAGAGTGTGACCCAGTGTCTCAGGGGATGTACCAGCACTGAGATGTTTTGTCAACCATGTGCTGAGGTCCTGTACCCCCAGGTGCCCATGCTGTGTGTGGGATGGCTCCATAAGTCGTGACACCCTGTGTCCCTCTTAATGTGCTGCTCAGAGGCTTGGTAGGAGGATACTTGGAAAGCTAGAGTCCCCCAAGGCTTATCATGCCCTTAGGGCTTTACCTGGTGGGATGAGCATCTCCAGCACTGGGAGTCATACTGGGCTGGCTACCCCCAGTGCTGCTTCCTTATGGTGCTGCAGAAAGTCCCTGGGCTGCTTCAGTGGTGTCCTGAGGAGCCACATCTACCCCTTCCCACCTCTGCCAATCTCTGCCTGGAGAACAGGCGAGGAGAGGGAGTTTCTACTTAAGGACTGTCAAGAAGTGCATCAGGAACTTAAGGGGTGGCTTCCTCAGCCCATAAAGGACTGGAGTGGTCCTCACCTCTGGCTGTGGGACGTGGGTTTCTCATGTAAAGAGCCACCATGCATCACCCACCACCACCTCCTGCCTGGGGACCGTGTCTGGCTGTCCCAGTGGCCGCTGGTGGGGCAGGACCAGCCGTCAGCCCGCAGGGGGACGGGGCTGCCAGGCTCCAGCAGCAGGAGGGCTCCAGTGTCACAATCCAGTACAATCTGTCCCCCTTCCTGCTGCCCAGCAGTAGGGGAGACGGTTACTGTTTAATCCCATTTGACAGCTCTTTCATCATCTGCCTGCCTCCCTCCAGCTTCCCCGGGGTTCCTCCAAGGCTCCTTTGTGGCCATAATCAAAGCCTGGTGAGTGATGGCTGCTCGGGGGAGGGGGGAGGCAGGGAGGGGTGGAAGGGACACTGAAGCAAGGGTGGCTTGCCCACTTTGGGGGTGGGGAAAGGGAGCACAGCCCCACCACATCCCCAGAGAGTTTCTGGGATGGGGACTGTGGGATTGATGGGAATGGGTGCAGCTCCCGCAGGTGCAGTGGGTGGTGGTGGCACTGCAAGGTGAACTGGAGGGAGCATCTCCAGCACTGGGAGTCATACTGGGCTGGCTACACCCATTGCTGGGAGCAGGAGGTGACTGGGCATCCCCAGGGCTGGGAATCAGACCAGGGAGAACCACTCCAGTACTGGGAGCTTGACTGGACAGACCATTTCCAGTGCAAGGAGCCAACACTGGACTGAGCAGCTTGTTCCAATGTTTGATAACCCTTTTCAGTGTCAAAATTTTTCCTAATATTCATCCTACTGCTCCTCAACTTGAGGCCATTTCCTTTTTCCCACAGCCTGTTCCTTGGGCGAAGAGCCTGACTGCCCTCCCCTCCAGCTGCACCCTCCTTTCTGGGAACTGTTGAGAGTGAGAAGGTCTCTCCCCAGCCTCCTTTTCTCCAGATGAACACCCTCTGCTGCTCTTCACAAGATCTGTGATGCAGATAGCACAAGTAGGGGAACACTCAAACATGCTGCTGTGTCCCCAAGTAGCTCCTCCTGAGGCTCCATGGCCAGGGGACATGCCAATTCCCTGGGGAGGGGTCCTGCACTTCCTTGGGTTATCACAGCATCGCATCTGGGTGATGGTACTTCCCAAGAACACATGTTCCCTCATAAATTCAGGCTCTGCTTATCTCAAAGGGCACATCCGACAATTAGCTTATCTGCTGTGAAAGTGAGGAATGGCTTTGGTTAACTGGCTGGCTTCCACGGGCTTGGGAAAAAATTTTAAAATGGAGAAATAGCCTCTGGAGCATAGAGGGACATCTTCAGCATCCTATAAATGAAGTGACTGGGCTCTGAGGGCACCACAGATGGGCTCTGTGTGCTTGGGGGAGGGGAGTAAGTGGAGGTGACCCCTACTTTTCAGTATGCTCAGTGCTTCCCTCTGTGAAATTCTTCCTGCAGTTGCTGCCAGCTTTGCCAAACCATCCTGGACTTGATGGCAATTTTTTGCAGGGTGGGTTGCAGCCTTCAGTTACAATTTGGGGTATATTTCAGCTGGAGACCGTGTCTCATTCCAAGAATGGAGATAGGGAAAAGAAAGCATTTATCCATATTTTGTTTTCAAATTCTGCCTTCAAAGCGATTTGGCAAGTAGGGAGAGGAGAGAGGCTGAGATTTGTCTTGTGTTCCTGGAATATGCTCAAATTTTGACCAAGCTAGAGGACTTTATTTGGAAAAAAAATGTGGTTGCACAAGCTTGGTGCAACCCTCTCCCATAGGGAGCAGCTCCCAGCCGGGGGCGCAGGTTCGCCACAGTCCAACTCCCACCCCAGTGGCCTCAGGAGCAAAGGGCCACCCATGTCTTAGGGCTACCAGACCTCACTGGTGGCACAAAGAGCAGAGGGATGCTGTGGGGCAGACTGCAGCCAAGTGAGCACCCATCTCCCTAGCAGTGACAGGTTTATGCCGTGCTTTACTGACTTTGGGATGATTTAAAGCATTTTCCTAAACCTTACCCTGTCCTGTGGCAATCCCACGTGAGGCACATGCAGAGCAGAGTACATGAGTTTAGCCAACCTTTGGCAGCATGGTTCAGCTGTCCTCTGGGCAATGGCTTCATCCCCAAGCATGTCTCTCCTCCCTGCCTGGCCAAGGATGTCACTCAGAGAGAAAATGAAGAGTTGGTTGAGTTAATTTGTTGCAAATTATTGCTTGAGGAAACAATTACCACAAAAGCAGATGGAGAGCCTCCTGGAGACTCTTGGATCCTTTCAGGAGGACTTTGTGAGCTTCTTCGTCCAGGAGACCTTCTGGAGCCTGGCTGGTCCCCCATGTTCTGATCTGGTGCAGGCATGGGCTACCTTGGGAGTGGAGCTTCAGCTGGCAATCCCTGCTCCTCCTCCTGCCCTCCCCAAATCCCTATGAAGAAGTGAGTATCTTGTTTGCAGGCTAAAATCTAGAAATGATTTATATGTTTATAAACCTGGCTTTGGCTCCATTTATTTTGGCAAAGCAATTGTTTGCATCTTTGCAGAATTCCTTCACCCAAACCACTCATTAGATATGAATTTCAAAACAGCCAGAGGGAGAGGGTGACTCAGGGGAATTAGTAAATGGCTTCCCAAAACCTTTTACATCAAGGCCAGCAGCTCCATCCCAGATCTTGGTGCCAGTGGCCCAGAAGATGTTGTCATCTGCTGTTGGGTCAGTGACCACAAGTCAATGAGTGCATTGGGAGATCTTGATCTTTGACTCCAAGGTTCTTGATCTTGGACTCCAAGGTGGCAGGTGTCTTCATCATGAGAGACCTCAGCTAAGAGAAGCCAGAGAGGATGGGAAGAGACTGGTTCATTCTATGAGCTTTCACTGGACATGATGTTGGCAGCAGGAGCTGGCTGAGAAGGAGAAATGTTCTACCACAGCTCTTTCACTTCAGAGTGGAGATCTGGTAACTTCTGGAAAGGACAGCCTGTGACATCTGGTTTGTCTGCTATGGGATTCAAGGCCAACTTGATCTTGATCTTGATCTTTACTTGGAAGCTATTAAGGAAGTTGTGTATGGAGATCTTTCAAGCTTTCATTCTTCTCTGTCACACAAGAGCCAACAAAGCTGCTGCTGGATGTGAAGCTGTCCTGTTACCATGTCCTGACAGAGCTTGACTTAGCCTAGGGATGGGAGTGGGAGCAACGTCTCTGGGTATGTCTCAGGTTGCTCTGGATGAGGAGATGCATCTCGGAGGACTTTGTGTGCCACCATCTTAGGGCTACCTACTTTCAGTCCATGTGGACTCAGTGCCCTCAGAATTCTAGATTTGGGGAGAAGGAACAGTCATACATGTCCTTTGTTGGAGAAGGTCTGCCATGAGATCCCCCTTGTTGGTCTGGGTCTGTCCTCTCTCCAACTAGGACTGGTCAGCCTGGACTACCAGAGGTGTCCTACCCTTTGAAACTCCACGAGCACTTGGGAATGGTGTCCCCAGGCTCCACATTATCACTTGTTTCTGGAGGCAATGCCAGGAGGTCCATCCGGCTGTGCCCCATGGCAGTGGTGTGAGGAGCCAGTGTCTGCTCTGCTGGTCCCTGTCCACATGTGTTGGGGACTTCATGCTGCCACAAAGCTCCTCATCTCCATCCTCATTCTGCCCCAAGGTACCCTGTGCCCTCTGACTCGCCCTGCCCCAGCCTTGTCTCACAAGTAGAGATGAAAATAAACTCTTGGTGAAGGGTACTTTAACTTTCTCTATTTGAGTGAAAATAAATGTGATTTCCCCACTAGCTGGCCCTGTAAATTCCCCATACTGTGAAATATCTTCCAGATATAGTAAAGAGATGGCTTTCAGCTATTTTTTTAAACATCTTTAACTGCTGTATATATTTCCAGGGAGACGTAATAAGCGCTACAGCTAATTTATCTGCATGTACTGTAAATATTTTCAAGAGATAGCAGAAAGGATTTCAAACACATGGCGGAGAGGATTGGCACACACTGTAGGGTGGGAAGAACACCTTTAACCCTTCAAATGCCTCATCCCTTTCCTTCTCTTCCTCTCCATGTGCAGCATCTCCCCCTATCCCCATCCCACAGCTCTTGTTCCTGCTTGGTGTCACTCCAGGTGATGCTTGGTTTGAATGGGGCCAAGAGGTTTTGCTTTTCCACTTGTCCAAAAGTTCCTTGCTTGGGGGCACAGGATTGCTGGGACATTCTGTCCTGACCTGCCACCTGCTACCATGCCCAAACCCCTGCTGCTACAAGCTTTGGGAAGAAAAATGTCTGCGTGGGCAATTCTGCAAGTATCTTGTAGGCCCAGCAACCTCTGGGTTTCAGCAGATGTTTCAGCTTCAAATGGGGAGAACCAGGGTTCCCAGTTATTGGGGAGCACTGGAGCTGGGCTAGGAGATTGGGCAGGGGTACCTTGGGGGATGGTAGGCCCCGTGGCATCTCCTGGCAGCCAGGACTGGTGTCTTGCAGAAGGAGTCTTGTGCCCCAGACAGCCTGTCCCCAGGGCTCTTGGTTGGGATGGGAGAGACCTTGAGAGATGGAGAGCTGGAGGAGAAGAGGGTGGTAGGATGCAGATGAGGGTGGCTATTCAGGGAGAAGAGATCCCTGTCCATCCTCCATCCAGCCCAGCCCCAGGGTGTGCAGGAGTAGGGGAGCACTGGGACAGAGCCCACCGTGTGCCCATGGCCCCAGTCCTGGCACAGTCAACCCCTGCCATTCATCCTACTCATGACCTCATCCTAAGTGCCATGATCCTCTGGGGACCATGATCCAGTTTAGGGGAGAGCTCTGGGAGAGACGGGTGAGGTGAAGGTCAAAAGCCAGATTTGCTCTCACTGCAACACCATATCCCCAACCCCGGAGCTTGCATGGGGGAACAGGAACCTTTCCAGGGGAAGGTCTGGGGAGGAGGCCATGGGGTGCTGGGCTGGGGAGAGCAGAGGTCTTTCATCACGAAGCTGATGTCTGTTGTCAGCAGGGAACTGCACAAAAAGCACATTCTGAATTGAATGGCTGCTATTAAGTAAAACCAACTCTGTGGCACGAACAGCCTGTCCTGAAGCTGTGGGTCACCATGGCTGGGCCAGTGGCAGCCCCTGCTGAGGGTCTGCTCCCCAGGCCAGGGAGGTTGCCTGCCCTCCTGCCTCCCACCTGTCCCTTGGAATGCTGCATTTCCCTTGGAATTCTTCCACACTCAGCTCCCTCCTTCTCCCTGGCCACATTTGCATGGCAGCATCTCCCCTCTTGAATCTTCCCCTGGGGTCAGGGTCCGGGGATAGATGGGGATCTTGGGATCCCATCATCTGGGATGTTTCTGCCTGGCAGAGGGCAGCTCTAGGGGCTCTACTGGCACATGGGAGCAGGGCTGAGGCACCAAGGCTCTGATGGGAAAAAAGATGGGATTTCCCCTTCTGTTTGCACAAGCCCTTTGAGGTTTTGGGAGCCCTCTCTATGGTGTGAGTACTGGGATCCAGGCTCTCAGTGTGGCTGTGGCTCAGATCCAGACCAAAAACCAGAGGGACTGCTCTCCCTTTGGCTTGTTCCAAAGCACCACCTAAATCCCCAGTAGGACAGTTCCTCCCACAGCTGTGATGTGACAGGGGCAGGAAAGCTATGGTTGACCAGGGGGACAGCTCTGGCAGAGGTAAGTCTTCCATGGCAGCAGGTTCATTGGCTTCACCCTCCCTGTAATCTTCTCCCCGGCCTCCTGTCTCCATGATGTAATTCCAGGTAGAGCAAGGACACAGGGTACCTACTGGCTTGAAGCCTACCCAAAAAAAACATAAAAGAGGAGATAAAAGCCTTTGAGTGCTGAGCTTTTCTGAAGAGACAATAAAAGGGAAATGTCTTCCCAGCTTTATATCTATGCCTTTTTACTTGATTTATGGGGTTTTTGCTATATTCCTTCATGGCTTGTGACTCCTCAAGCTGTTTGACTATTGTAAAAGGCTGATGGAAGCAAAACATACCAGCCAAGGTCTTGTCTTGTCTCCAAATTCATCTCTCAGCCCAGGCTGGTTCTACTGCAGGGTCCAACTTGGGGTTTATGATGGGTTTTGCCCCATATCTTAGCTTGGGGTGGCTCTGGTGGCCCAGGCAGCACCCTGGAGCCTGCAGAGGTGCAGGGGGGGTGATGTCATGGCCACAGAGAGGGGCAAGCCATCAAAGAGAAAGGGTCTAAATATTTCCATTCTGCCTCTGGGTGAGTGGTGGAGTGTTTGGGCACTGGATCTGCAAAGAGGATCCAGATGGAGGGACCCACAGCTGCTCCCTGCAAGCAGAGCCTGGACACCTTTGGGGTCAGGGGTAGAGGTTGGCAGGGGGCTGCCCTATGGCTGGGAGGGAGACTGTTGGGGTGGGGGGAGGCTGTCTCCACACAGCCAGCATGTGCAGATCTGGAGCTAATCAGCCCCAGGACAGGATGTGTGCGTGTCTTTCAGGGCAGGGCTGGGAGAGCAATTGCTCTCCATAAAACAATGCTCTCCTCCTCCGTTTTGTTCAGAACCAAAGCTGTGAGCCCGGACGTCCTCAGCTGACTCTCCTGGTCCTCCTGCCTCCTCCGGGAGGGAGAAATTGATGGGGATGTGGGGATTGGTGCAGGAGCCTGGGTGCTTTCATGTCACAGTGCCAAGTGTCCCCCCAGGCCAAGCTCCACAGGTCTACCAGCCCTGCAGCTTGAGGTGTCTCAGGTTGGAAAGTGAGGACACCGCTTCCCATGGCAGGAGGAGCAGCAGTAGGACTTGCCTGGCACTGCAGGTGGAGGGGATGCTCTGAGCCACCTTGGGTGTGGAGATGAGACAGTTCCAGGGTCTGATGGGCAGTGCCTCTGGGCTGCAGCATGAGAGTGGCAGGGCACAACCCCTCCAAGTGGAAGTGAGATTTTCTTTAGATGGACTAGAAAGGTCCTGGGTGACCCAATATGGGGATCCCGTGGGCTCTTGGGGACATCCCATCCCCTCTTCCTCCTGTGGCAGGTGGATCCTCTTCTTCTCTCCTCTCCTCTCCTCTCCTCTCCGGCAGCAGCAGCCCTGAGAGCAGTGGGTGACCCTGTTGTGGGTACAGACTGGCCTGGCCTCTCAGCTCTCAGGAAGGACACATGTCCTAGCAGATTGGCCTGTCCTGCAGCATGGACCGTCACCAGGAGTACCCCTGCCAGCATCCCTTCCACGGGTCCACCCTGTGATGTTGCATCCCCAGCCACATTTCATTCTCTTTTCTGCAGTGAGAAGCGCTTTGCAGCAGCAGCACTTTTTTGATCGGCCCATTCCCAAATCCTCCAGGCTCTGGATCCACCTTCTGCAGTTTCAACTGGTGGCTTCAGGCTTCCCTCCCTGCTACAGCCCCGTGGGATCCTGGCTCCCCAAACTTCCATCACCTGTCCTGCCTGGTGCCAGTATGCAAAGATCCCAAGGAAGGGGGAAGGTTTGGAGGTGCTGCCAGTGCAATGTGGGGGAGCAGAGTTTGACATGTCCTTAGAGGTCCTAAGATGCATATATGTGTATATACACACACACACATATATATTCTTGCCTGTAAAAAAATTAGTCGTTTTAAACCACAGGCAAATGCTTCACATTCCTGAGCAATGCTGCCCTCTGTTTACTGCCCTCATTGTTCTCAATGAGCTGGAACCGTGGAAATGAATATTCGCCTCGACCCCATCCTCTGCCCTGAGAAAAAAAAAGAAAAAAGGGAGAAAGAGAAGAGGAAAAAGAACCAAAAAACTGCTGAAGGAAAACAGAGTCATTCTCCCTATGACTGAGTGAAAAAATAACACGAGGCTGTGGAAACAGAGCTGCTGGAGAGCAGCAATTGATTAAAAGCAAGGTCTGAATGCCCTCACAGCAGTGGGGTGCAAGGCTCACCCCGCTGGGCTCCCCAAGATGTTGGGGTGAGCCAGAAGCTTGGGGTTTGGTGGCAAAGGGCAGAAGGATTTAAAGCTCAGTCTGAGGCTTCCTCTGCTGAGGTTATCTCAGGCTGGGGCACTGCTGCAGACCACACAGGCACATGCTGGAATGATTTTTTAACTGGTTCCACAATATAACGGACTGCACATGGGGCCAGGAGCTGTGCTGTGCTGACAGCCTGCCTTGGCATGCCATGGGGCTACAGGGATGCTGGGCTGCAGGGACATGGGGGCAGTTCTCAGGGAGTGTGAACTGGGCTGCAGGGGGATGTACACTGAGAGGGACGTGCATCAGGTTGCAGAAGATCTGCATTGGGCTTTGCAACCTTGTCCTTTGCTTGGCTGGGCACTTCCATATTGCTGGAGACTGGGGAGCCAAGACCCTGCCTGCAAGAGGACTCTGAGCCCCAGCATCTGGTTTTATTTCCCCAAATCAGGAGCACGTTGCCTGAGGGCTGCAAAGAGAGGAGAAACCAGCTGAGCTTTGGGGTTTGCTGCAAACCTCCCTGTGCCCCACAGAACCCAGCAATGGGTACAGGGACACTGGGGAGAGGACCTTATGAGGAATGGCTGAGGGAGCTGGGTCTCTAGCTTGGAGGAGACTGAGGGGTGACCTCCTTAATGTCTATAAATATGGAAAGGATGAGTGTCAGGAGGATGGAGCCAGGCTCTTCTCAGTGACCTCCAATGACAGGACTCAGGGCAATGGGAGCAAGCTGGAACACAGGAGGTTCCACAGAAATATAAGTAAAAACTTTTTCTTGGTGAGGGTGAGAGAACACTGGAACAGGCTGCCCAAAGAGGTTATGGAGTCTCCTTCTCTGGAGACATTTAAAACCCATCTGGATGCCTTCCTGTGTGACATGGTCTAGGGGTTCCTGCTCCAGCAGGGGGAATGGACTAGATGATCTCTTGATGATCCCTGATATTCTGTGATTCTGTGACCTGCTGAGACCCAGGACCCCACAACACCCACTGATGAGGGCTTACTCCAGAGGCAACACTAATGGTGGATAACCCGGAGTGGGGAGGGAAGGCAGTGGCTGCTGCTGGCAAGGAAATGTCCCCATCCCTCCTGTGCTCCCTCAGTTAATCATCACTTTGGGTAATTGCAGGAGGGGCTGAGCGGGCAGCCCGTGAGGATGTGCCTGCAGGTGTGGGGTGAGCAGGAGGCCCGGTGGGCTGCCGGTGGGTGCAGAAAGCTTTTAACTGGAATAGGGTTACAGCCAGGCAGCCCAGCAATGCCAGAGATGCGAGGAATCCCCTCCCTGCTTCAAAAGGATGCTTTCTTTATCAGCTTATTAAAAAAAGGGCAGCGGCAGGGGGAGACTGATGTGCACCTGTGCTGGCAAACACCCGGCCAAGAATGAAGGGAAGAGGGATTGAGCTGTGTTGGGGATGAAGAGAATGCAATGGAAAGCAGAAGAGCAAAGGCTGGGACCTGTCAGCTCCTCCAGGACACCATGGCACACCTGGTCATGTCCCCATGTCACTGCAGTCTCCAGTTGATGGTGCCAGGCAGCCCCTGCTCTATGCCCACTATGGCAATGCTCATAGAATCATAGAATGGTTTGGGTTGGAAAGGACCTTAAAGATCATGTAGTTCCAACCCCCCTGCCCCTTCCCACTAGACCAGGTTGGTCAGTGCATCATCCAGCCTGGCCTTAAACACCTCCACAAAGGGGGCATCCACAACCTCTCTGGGCAACCTGTTCCAGTGTCTCACCACCCTCACAGGAAAGAATTTCTTTCTTATCTCCAGCCTAAATCTACCCTTTATCCAATTTACATCCGTTCCTCCTAGTCCCCTGGAAGAGACCCAGTCTGGAAAACCCCTCAGCAGCTGATTTATTGATGGGGTTTAGAGTTCATCCATGGGGACAGATCCCAGCTGGGAAGTCTGCTGTGAGCTGTGTGCACCATCACATTTCCCTGGCAGTGCTCTGGCCAAGTTTTGTGCTGCTCTTGTTCTTCCTTTCCTCTTCTTTGGTTCTTATTATTACAAGGGAATAGAGCTTAAACACTGGGGGTGTTTTTTTGTCAAAATGTCCCCTGCAGTGAATGAACCTCAGCAACCTGGAAACAGGCAAGATTTCCAGTAGGAAAGGGCTGGAGGTGAACTGTTTTCCCACCTGGCTCCCCTGGTATCCAGTGAAAGTGGGGCTGGGAACAGCATCTCTCACCCTTCCCACAGGGTATGCAGGGATGGAACATCTTTGATTTCTCTACCTCCACACAGACCACAGTTGAAATTGGCTGGTGGCTTTGAAAGTTATAGAGCTGTTCAGACAGACAGAGTCACTCATACCACAGCTGCAGAAACCTGATTTGCTTTGGAATCCAACCCCCCCAAAAAAAAAGAGGAAAAAGAAAAAGGATGAAAAATAGTGGAACTGAGCCATTCCTGAGCTGTAGGAGCAGTTGGACAAAGAGCCCAGCACTGATTTAATGAGATCATTTCACACCTTTAATTAAATAGGTGAAACTGTGTGGAGAGAGAAAGCTGTGGGCACTGAGACACCCTGGGGGTCTGTAGGATGGAGGAGCCTGAGCATAGAGTAGGGATGATGATCCCTGATGGAATATTCCAGCTCTGTGGTAAGGGATAGAGCCATCAGTGAGGCCCTGAGGGGACTATTACACCCCACAAGCTGGCATGTCACAGGGCTTGACACCCTCCCACGAGGGCAAGGGGATCCCCAGATCTCAGGAGGATGCCTGTGACACCTCGCTAAGGCCAGGCTGGGAAGTCTTCCCACCCACTGAGCCTCAGTTTCCCCAGCTGAGAAGCTGAAGCTGAGACTTCTGAGGAGCCCTGGGAGGAGGCAGAAGGAGGATTCAGGTAGGTAAATCATAGAATCATAGAGTGGTTTGGGTTAGAAGGGACCTTAAAGATCATCCAGTTCCAACCCCCCTGCCATGGGCAGGGACACCTCCCACTAGACCAGGTTGCTCAGTGCCTCGTCCAGCCTGGCCTTAAAGACTTCCAGGGAGGGGGCATATGAATGACAACTGAAATTCAACTAGATGAGGGGTTTCTGTCTTCTTACAGACCTCCCCTACACACCTCCAAATGGTGTTTTGAATGGTGCTTACAGTTCTGCTCCCCACCACCCTGCAGGGATGCTGGCAGCAGGGCTGCATGCCATCCCACCACCACCACAAGTGGTGACAGATGTATTCATCCAGTCACAACACCCAGCATCGTGTCCAGGACAAATACCCAGGGACATCTCACTCCTGTGGGTCACATCCTGCCCTGTGGCCCAGCCCTAGCCTGTGTGCACCCACTGTGGGGTGATGGCTGGGTAATGGGGACATGGTGTGGATGCTGAGGCAGCAACATGTGCTGGGGAGTGTCTGGGTTTGGGAGGCCCCAAAAAACCCCACTGGAGCAGAGGGGCTTCTGCACAGTCCCCCAAAACTCCCCTGCTGCTCCTGGCTCTGCTCCCAGCCAGCCACACCCTGCCAGCAGATGGAAAAGGCAGAGTCCTCTGGAGATGGGGTGGAAGGAGAAGGACAGGGAAAGCTCTAACTCCAGCTTCACACCACTCTTTTGGCTCTGTGTCACCCTCCCCTCTCTGCCTGGCAGCCGGGCTCCGTGTGGACCCACGCCAGCCAAAAGCAAATGCCATTCCAAGCCTTGGTGGGGGGCAGCAGGGCTGTAGGGGAGAGGAGGACCCCCAAAGCCCCACCATGGGGCAGGAGATGTCTCTTCTATCCCTGCTGCATCAGATCCTGGGGCAGTGTAGAAGTGTAGCCCTGGCTAAACGTGTCCCCCTCAATTGTGCTGTGTGCTGAGGATGTGCACATGGTGGAGGTGGGGGGAAGGCAGTGGGGAGGGGGGAGCCCTATCTTTGAGAGGAGCAGGAGAGGTAGGAAGTGACACTGAGCCTTGGCAGTAGCACGGCGGTGGCATTACGGGGACATATGGTGGCAGCCCAGCAGGGAGGAGTGGTGAGGCAGGACCAGCACACAGAATTATTGAGCTGTGACTGTGGTGGGAACGGGCTTTTGCAGAGCTGAATCATACACTCTGGTCCAGCTCATGGAGCTGTGCCTTGCTGCCTGCTCACAGCCCAGGTCCCCAGGCTCAGTGGAGGGTGGCCCAAGTGCAGGGTTCCCAGGCTTTCTAATGCCCCTTGGGTCAGTGCTGCCTCCAGATACCCTCCCTGTGCTCTTTGGATGCCCAGGGAAGAACTTGTAGAGACTGATAGAATCATAGAATGGTTTGGGTTGGAAGGGACCTTAAAAATCATCTAGTTCTAACTCCCCTGTCACTGGCAGGGACACCTCCCGCTAGATCAGGTTGCTCAGTGCTTCATCCAGCCTGGCCTTTAACACCTCCAGAGAGGGGGCATCCACAACCTCTCTGGGCAACCTCTTCCAGTGTCTCACCACCCTCACCATAAAGAATTTCCTTCATATATCCATCCTGAATCTCCCCTCTTCCAATTTACATCCATTATTCCTAATCCTGACATCACATATCCTATTAATATTTCCTACCCCTGCCAGCACACATGATAGTGCAGCATGTTGGAGCAGTGCCAGGGGGAGGTGACAGCAACAGGACAAAAACTGGGATGTGCTTCCAACCTGTAAGATGGAAGTTATTTCAACACCTGAGTTTCTATCTGAGGCACCACAGCTCCCAGCACATCTCTTCTGTCCAGGGGCCTCAGAATGTCCCAGTCCCCAGACCTTCATCCCATGCAGGAGGAGAGCCAGTTCCCTGTCCCCTGCCAGGTCTCCTGTGGGACAACATACTGCTGCTGCCCTGTGCCAGGGATGGTCCCATACTCAGCCCTTGCCTTACATGGGCAAACAAATGAAAAAAAAAAAAGATGGTGTGCCAGGTGCATCCCAAAGACACCTGCTGGAATCCTGCAAACATGGAACATGTGTGAGCTGGCCTGTAGGGACAGCCTGGCATCCTGCTGGCAGCTCCTGGCAAACAGACACAGTGAGTGGCAAGGCCCTTTCTAAAGCTGTCCCTTTCTGCCCCTCTGCCTCAGGTGATAAATTTCATAGGAAATTTTCTGGGAAAGGGTTGCAGAGCCCAGCAGCTGCTTGAGCAGTCTGAAACTGAGTAGGAAATTTGGATTTTCCAGCGTGTACAGGGATTGGCTTGGCCTCTGGCATCACCCTGCTCAGCCTCGATGGAGGGTGGCTTGGCATGGTAGAGCTTGGGGAGGAAGTACCAGGTTTGGTTTGAAACATCCATTCTTCCTCTGAAACCTTGGCTCTGTAAGCAACTTGGTTCAGCTTGCCTTGCTGCTGGCAGCTCCCCACAGCTCACACTTAGGTCCCTCCTCAGCAAAGCTTGAATATCCCCCAGCTCACAAACCTGAGATGATCGCTGCTCCTGCTGGTGCCTCCAGCCTGGCTGGGCCACTTCACCTCCATCTTTGGCACCTCTGATGGAGCTGGGCAGGTGCAGCTCCATCATGGCACAGGGAGCTGCTTCCTTGCCTGAGCTCCAGTTCCATGATGCCTTCAGCTTTTCCAGAAGAGCCATGAGAAGCTGAGCTGGCTCTGAGGAAAACCTGGGGGTGGGAAGGAGAGTAGTAGAAGGGAGGAAGGGGGAAGTTTCCCCTCCTAATTTCAATAACCTAAATGAAAGGGGTGGAAAATTGGTATTTCAGGCAAAACTTGAGGAAGGTTAAACCACTTCCAGATGCTGCCTCAGAAGGTTTTGCTTCAACCTGATGTGTTGCAGATAAAGTTGTGGACACCCTGCTAGATATTGTGTTACATGCCAGTGATGTTTCCTGACAGTGCATGATTTGGGACGTTTCATGCCATGCTGTCCCATAACGGGAACAGAAAGGACATAGAAATGTTTCCATGGCTGTGAATCGATCCCAGGACATGCACCAGGCATATCTTGATGTGGACATGGTGGCCATGTGGTGGCAGTCTCATGGAGAAGCAAGCAGAGGGTAGCTGCCAATATAAGGGTCCCCTTGCCCCTGGCTACCACCAGCCCTTTCCATCAGGAGCATCTTTGCCTTCTTTTGCTCCTGGTCTGACCCATTGCCATTGCTGAAAGCTCCACTCTGCACCCAGTCACCTCCCTGCACGTGGGGTGCAGCTAGAAGAGACCTAGCAGGATGACTGGTGGTGATGCAGGGATTGTCTTCTTCACAACCATGGGAATTCCCCTGGTCGTGGCTCAGAATGAGATCCAGCACCCTGTACAGCAAAGCCCTGCAGCTCTTGGTCCTCTTGACAATTCATGACTGCTCTGGCACCCCTGGGGAGGAGCTCACCACCATCTGTGGCTGATGTGCCAGGGGATTGAGGTTGGGGAAACTGAGGCAGGACTTGATGAGGAGCTGCCAGCACCTCTTGGGCCGCTGTCCACCTGGCTGGCCTGAGGAAGTGGGGTGGAGCTGTAGGTTTGGTGTGGGCCAGAGAAGCTGAGAGGGGACCTCATAGTAGCTTTTCAGTACCTGAAGGGGGCTACAGAAAGGCAGGGGTAGGACTTTTCAATAGGATATGTGGTGGCAGGGCTAGGAATAGGGGATGTAAATTGGAAGAGGGGAGATTCAGGCTGGAAATAAGAAAGAAATTCTTTACAGTTAGGGTGGTGAGATACTGGAACAGGTTGCCCAGAGAGGTTGTGGATGCCCCCTCTCTGGAGATGTTTAAGGCCAGGCTGGATGAGGCACTGAGCGACCTGGTCTAGTGGGAGGTGTCCCTGCCCATGGCAGAGGGGTTGGAACTAGATGATCTTTAAGATCCCTTCCAAGCCAAACCATTCTATGATTCCATACCTGCCCGGAGTGGGGCCATAGCCAGCATTCCTGCCTCCGGAGCCCCCTTCCTGCTCCCCCACAGGGCGCTGCCCCCCCCAGCCCTGCCTTTCGGCCGCCGCTTGTTTTCTTAACAGGCGGGTCCTGCGCTCGCTGAGCCCAACAATTTCCTGCCCGGGCAAACACATTCCTGTCCTCCATCGCAGGTCCCTCCAGCTGCCTTCCCACCTTAGAGCTGGATGCTGCTGTGTCCTTACTTCCAACACTCCCCCCTCCCCTTTGGCCCCACCATCAATTTTCCCAGCTGGGAAATAGAGCAAAGGACTTTGTAATAGGATATGCGATGGCAGGACTAGGAGTAATGGATGTACATTGGAAGAGGAGAGATTCAGGCTGGATGTAAGAAAGAAGTTCTTTGCAGTGAGGGTGGTGAGACACTGGAACAGGTTGCCCAGAGAGGCTGTGGATGCCCCCTTAATCCCTGGAGGTGTTTAAGGCCAGGCTGGATGAGGCACTGAGCAACCTGGTCTAGTGGGAGGTGTTCCTTCCTATGGCAGGGGAGTTAGAACTAGATAATCTTCAAGGTCCCTTCCTACCCAAACCATTCTATGATTATATGCTGAGGTTTGCATGATCCTCTAGTGGTTTTGGGGGGCTGAAGGTGGCAATATCTGTTCCACTTGGCAGTATCAGGGGGCTGAGTGAGTGAGCAGCATGGGGAGATGGACACTGATCTAGGGTGGAAGTCAGGAGACCCAATCCAGCCCCCATCTGGGCAGTGACTTGGAAGCACTGCTAGCAGTAAGGATGGCACTGAGGATGTCCTCAGGCTCATGGATGAGAGGAGATCCTGGGCTCTCTCCACATGCCTGAGAGGGTGAGCCTGTGAGCAGGATGAGCAGAAGAGGACCATGCTCTCCTTCTCCTGCCCTAGAGCACTGCTTGGGTGGGCTTTCCCTTTCTACAAGCTGGGAAAACCAGAAAGGCTCCAGAGCTGGGGTGGGACTATGACCTGAAATGGCTGGGGACAGCCAGGGTGGCAGTGGGGAATGATGGCATGATGAAGGGGGCCAGTAAGGGAAGTGGTGAGGAGAGGCCATCAGGTCCACACCCCTGGCCAGATGGGGACCACAGGGTAGGGACCAGCTGACGAACACCATGGCTGGCATGATGTGAGGGGCTACGGGCTCTCAGACAGAGGGACCCCTCTTTTGGGGGCTGGTGGTCTCTAGACTGAGACTGGCCTGAGGGGTGAGCCCAGTGTGGGTGAGGAGATGGGACATGCCCTCCCCTTGGCCCCCCCTGCCTTGTGCCAGATCCTGCCCTCGCAGAGCCTGAGGAGAAAGAAAAAACCCCCGTCCCACCCATCAGGAAACCTCAAATCAAGGCCAATGTTTTTGAAAGGGTTTTTTTGATTTTTTTTTCCCTCCTCTCTCCTTTAGCACATCTGCCAATATAATCTGACCTTTTTCAAATAAATAAAGCCCAGACTTTGATCCCACGCTCCAAATTTTCTATTTACTTAATTGGCCCATCCAAGGGCTGAGTGAGCCGTGGGCCGGCAGCTGCTGCCATCACATTCCTGGGGGCTTATCACTGCCCACTCACCTGGTTGTCATTACCCCATCCACCCCCCTGCTGTGGCCACCTGAGCCCCACCACCCCTCTTCCAGGATGCCCTTGGTCTGGTCCCCCCCCCTCTGACAGGGAACCCCTGCCCCACTCCCATGGAATGGGGACAACCTGTGGGGGTCTCATGGAGGATCCAGCTTCACCCATTCCCCACACTTGGCACCTTCACACCACTCCACCCCATATCCATCCCTGGAAGGTGGCTTGCTCCAAGTGAGAGGGATTCCACAGTGTGGGATTGAACCCTGCTGATTCCAGCTCTACAGAGGGATAGAGAGGCTCCCCCAGCAGTGTGGGAAAGGATGCTCCTCCAGGAAGGGGACCAGGGCTTGATTTGCTGCTCAGAGAGGCTCTTATCTCATAGAATCATAGAATAGTTTGGGTTGGAAGGGATCTTCAAGATCATCTAGTTCCAACCCCTCTGCCATGGGCAGGGACACCTCCCACTAGACCATGTTGCTCAGTGCCTTGTCCAGCCTGGCCTTAAACATCTCCAGAGAGGGGGCATCCACAACCTCTCTGGGCAACCTCCCTCTTAAGATCAGAACATGGGAAAGATCTCTAATCCTCCCCTGGATTAGGTTCTGTGAACAGCCCCTCTCTGTGGGGAGTAGAGGGCTTTGATGTCACATTGGGACAGGGGGAAGGAGCTGGCCTGGTGTAGCACTGCCTTTGTCCTGGGGTGTCAGTCTTCATCCCTGGCAGCCTGTTGGGATTTTTCCTGTGATTAACTCACCCTTCTGCTTTTTCCTGTCATGACTCATAATTTATAAAGCACTGGTGGGGAGAAGAAGGAATATTTCACTCCTGAGCATCCCTGTGTGGCACTGTTGGGCTCACTGCCTCAATGATGAACAGGCTCTATGGGCTGGGTGTGGGGGGACTTATCATTACCTGCAGAAAGGCTGGGGTAGGACTTTTTAATAGGATATGTGATGGAAGGACTACGAATAATGGATGTAAATTAGAAGAGCTGCCTTTCCGTAGGCCCCTTTGGGTATTGAGAGGCTACTATGAAGTCCCCCCTGAGCCTTCTCTTCACCAGGCTGAACAACCCCAACTCCTTCAGCCTGTCCTCACAGGGCAATTGCTCCAGCCCTTCGATCATCTTCATGGCCTCCTCTTGTCCTGCTCCAACAGCTCAATGTCCTTCTTATGTTGAGGGCTCCAGAACTGGACACGATAACTCCAGGTGGATCCTGACCAGATGTGAGTAGAGGGGCAAAATCACCTCTTGTGACCTGCTGGTCACACTTCTCTTGATGCAACCCAGGATTTGGTTGGCCTTCTTGGCTGCAAGTGCACACTGGCATGATGTCTGCATGTTACAAACTTAGAGTGTTGATGCTTCCTGTTGACAAACTGCTCCTTCCTCTGGTGGCATCCCAAGTAGGATGCACAATCGAGGTGGAGCAATGAGGCAGTAAAGGGGAAGGGAGGAGAGGAAGGTAACATCGGGATTTCAATGTCTGACACGTTGACATTTCCCAAGTAGAAACCAGTCACTCAACATCTGGCCGAGAATATTGCGTCTTGGTTAAGAGCAACTCCAGATGTTCCTAAGACCTTTATTCATTATTTTATTTCTTTCTTTCATTCTTTTCTTCCCCCTCCCTCCCAGCCAATCTTGACTCACTAAATCAAGGGAGACAGGCTTTTAACTCTCTGGAAAGAAATAAACGGCTCAATGGTGAGATGAAACAAATTCTCTGGAACTGTGTGAGCAGATGTGTGTTGGGGGAGGGAAAGTGGTTGGGAGGGGTTGAAGGTACAGGGATATGTGTACAAGGCCTTCTCTTATGCATGAAGTGCACAGTGTGATGGCCACAAGGATGTGTGGTCCCCACCAGACAGGCTGTGGTGGTGAACACAGTACTTGTGACAGGATTTAAAAGGGGGAGCAGACTGGTTCCTGTCTCACTGGATCAACTGGTGATCTCTTTTCCAGCGTAATTGGGTCCAGTTCTTACCTCCTGGAAGTGGCTGAGAGCCGAGGAGGTCAAAGGAAGGATGAGTCTGGTATGCTGATGACACTCATCTGAAGAGGTGATTTATCATCTCTGATGGGAATGGGAGAAGGAGCAGCCAAACCAGCAAGAAACTTGGGAAAAGAGAAAGTTTGGCAGGAGGAGGGTAGAGGTCAAAGGGGAAAGAGATGAGTAAGAGAAAGATGGAGGAGGAGGGTGAGAATGTGAAAGGAAGATCAAGAGATACAGCAGTGTGGTTTCTTCATCACATTTCCGGACTCCCGCAGGATGGGTGAACATCCTCTGCCTGGCAGACAAAGACATCACCTATCTCCTGTGTCCTAGAGCTGCTCCATCTGCATTTTCCTCAGGCAGGCAATCACTCACACGCTGCCTGTCTCCCATTATTTACACTATCCCCTCTCGAGCCATCAGCTCCATCCGTTTGTCAGAGCTTTGCCTGGGTTGGGATGATCCCAGCCTTTGGCAATCTTACCCTTTCCCTGGGTTGAAGGTTGGAGAGGTTTTGTAGACTCCTTAAGTAAAGCAATGGGGTTTAAAACATCTGCTTTATTCTCTTCCCACATCTGTGAAGGCACCCTGACAAGCAACACAGTGGGGGTTAGTGTAAGAAAAGCTCATTTTGTTGCCTTCCCTTTCTAAAATCAGCTAAAATATTGGATGAGCACTGCAGTCAGCCTGGAGATGCAGCCTGATGGTATACTGTGGATGACTGGGGTAAATCCTAGGAGGAACCCATCAGAGAGGAACTATTAGGAAACAGTTAGGATGACAACAAGAAACTGTTAAGTCATTTCACCCTCACCAGATACCTGCCACTGGCTCCAGAGCAACCCTAGAGCAAATAACTTGTGGGACAGTGCTGGGTGTGCTGTGCCAGCCTTATCACAGCAACACCTTTGCAGGACATGTCCTGTGAGGGTGACTCCAGTGCCAGAAATTCAGCAGCATTAGGTAAGGCTGATCCTTTGGGCTGGGTGAAAGCCTGGGCAATGATTCCAGATGCTTACCTATTTATCCTCCCTTGTGGCAACAATGGAAAAGCTCCTGCCTTTCAATGTTCCACATCATCCCATCCTTCTATCTCCAAGAGGTCTGAGGGCTGGAAGTGTGCACATACACACAACCTTGCTGAGGGGTTTTCACTGTACTGTACACTGAACCTCAAGAAAAACCCGCAGAAACCTTCTGTCTGGAAGTAAGAGCCCTTCAGAAAATGCTAGAACTCTCTTGAGGTCTAGGGATATCATGAGTACTGGTGAGCTAACAGATGGTTGCTAGCACAGTTCTGCAGAGCATTTCAACTCATTGATGTGCAGGAATTAAGTCTGGAGCTGTGGGGTAGGAAAGTGTCCTATGGGACAGCACCTCAGGGCCTGCCTCCAGCAGCCCTGCAAGGGCTGACAAAGAAATATCCTGGTTTCCACACCAGCACCTACCATATTGCCACCCCATTTATCTCATCCAGCTGTAGCCAGTATCATGATGATAAAAAGCTGGGCTTGGTTTGACAATTCCCAAACAACTGGTTTTACCCCATGAAAACCCAGTTTATCTGAACTAAGCCAGTGCATCCTGGGGATTGCACTAGATCCACACCTTGGGAGAGCCATGGGGAGGCTGAGCTCTGGCTACAGGTGAGCTTGTAGGGTCCAGCAGCTCCAGTGTGCTCCAGCTCAAGCAGGGCTATGAGAGTTTCTGGGCTTTCTAATCTGGAGCCAGAGTCTTGGCTCTTGGTTCCTGGCTCCAGAGAGGGAGGTCTAGAGGCCATCCTGGCTCTTCACAGGACCTGCACTTCAATTTTTCAAACAAATCACTAGGATTATTTCTAACTGACATTTTTGGAGGGTCTTTCCTTCTGATGAAAGGGAGTTATTTGATTGATTTTTTTTTTTTTAATTTCATATCCAAACCTTCTGGATGCTGAGAGGAGCATAGAGAGAGGAACAGTGAGTTTTGCCAGACCAAGTCCATGAGTCCTGTCTGAAGCTGGCAGATGTAGAGGGCTCAGGATCCTGGCACCTCCTTGCAGCCCCAGGCTTGCAGGTGGGCTCAGCACCCCTTTAAGTGCTCACAGTCACCCCAGAGTCCCCACAGCACCCTGGCTAGTGTGGACTGGGGATCAGGGTGGCATCAGACCAGCACCCACATCCTACCTGTGGGACTATCTGGGATGGAGCCATCACCTCGATGAGGTGATGAGAAAGATTTCAGGACTTGGCTGGAAGGAATTGGGCTGCTTTAGCTGAAGCTGGGTTTTTCTTGCTGCTGGGATTTAGCCTCTGCTCCATGCTGGGTCTCATAGGATGATGGATCCTTTACTGGTCATTCCCAAGTCAAAAAATCCCCAGATTTGCTCCATCCATCTGCCTGCCTGGTCCTGGTTGGGGAATGGCAGAGCAGTGCTTGCTTCAGTGATGGGGATTGGATTCTTTCTAACTGATGTTTTTTGGAGAGTTTTTATTTTTGATGAAAGGGAATTATTTGATTTTTTTTTTTTCCAAAAATTCCTTATCCAAACCATCTGAATGCCCAGAGGAGAATGGAGAGAGGAACAGTGGGTTTTTCCACACCAAGTTCACAAGCCCTGTCTGTCCCCCCCAGTGATGGGGACAGCTTGAGATCACTCCTGTTGCTGATGGTCTCTAAGCATCCCCAACTCCCCCATCATGCTTCCATTATTCCCTACTCCACCCAGTGCTGACTTGAAAGGAGGTGAGGACATATCTGACAGGCTTTGTCAGAGCATCTTTTATGGGAACTTGGTGATAACACCTCTTTTCTGCCTGGAGCACCTCCTGCCCAGCCAGTTGTGCCTGGAACCTTGACTGCTCTTCCCAGTATCAGGGAGTAGCACCTGGGGCTTGTTGTCCTCTCCTGCCCTGGGGAAGAGTGGCTGTGTGTCTTCTCTCTCACTCCTCACAGAACCTCAGTGACTTAAGGCCATGGCACAGGAGAGGGTGGTGGCACATCATGCTGCCCCGGGACAAGAGACACCCAAGCAGGGGGATGTAGGAAGTGAAGCTCTGAAATATCACCATCCCTGGGACTGCAGATTGCAGGGGCCTACAGAAAGGCAGGGGTAGGACTTTTTAATAGGATATGAGATGGCAGGACTAGGAATAAGGGATGTAAATTGGAAGAGGGGAGATTCAGGCTGGAGATAAGAAAGGAATTCTTTACTGTGAGAATGGTAAAACACTAGAAGAGAGGTTGTGGATGTCTCCTCTCTGGAGGTGTTAAAGGCATTGAGCCACCTGGTCTAGTGGGAGGTGTCCCTGCCATGGCAGGGGGATTGGAACTGGATGATCTTTCAGGTCCTTTCCAACCCAAACCATTCTATGATTCTCTGAATATTGTTTGCAAGGGGGCCAGGGTGGATTTCTCTTCTCCGAAAGAGGCTGCAAAATTCAGATGGAAAAAAAAAATCTCTATTTTCCAACTGTTCTATTTCACGAAAGGAGCTGTTCCTCCACTTAAAATATAGGTGACAAGTACAAAAGGCATTTGGCATTGTAAAGCAGGCCCAAGTCTTGAGGAGATTGAAGATATATGGTATGCAACCAAATCCCAGCTTCAATCTGCTCCTATACTGTGAATTCCAATTACATCATGCCGCCTTGTTTAAATACCGTAAAACCTGGCTCATGCCCTAAGTATGTTTTATATATTGCCACATCCATTTGAAATAGATGGGCAATGTGTTTTACGGCACATGTGCAAATATCTCCCTATTTTTCCATCTGGGGCTTTATGAGCTCTTGCAGAAAATTAATAATGGGGCTTGGAGGAAATGTTCAAGCTCGGAGGCGGTAGTGGGGGAGATTTATGGCCGTCCCATTAGATGCCAGGGAAAAGTCTGAAAGCCCCTGGAGCAGACAAATGCTCCTCAATTTCAGCAGGCACTCCCTGAGAGCTGAGTTTGCCTAATGGAGGATACAGGGAATTTCCCCATGTGAGCCAGGAGGCTGCTGGAAATGGATTGCTCTTGAAGGTGAGCAGCTGGATGCTGAAGTGAGGGATGGAATGGGATGGAGGCAGGGAGAAGCACCCATGGGGCTGCTGCTGCATTACTGGCACTTGGGCAGGGCAGGAGGAATGGCTGAGTGCTGCTGGTGATGGGGACAGCTCTTCCTGGCCACACCACCACCCCCCTTTGCCCACTCTTTTGCTCACTCCCAGCTCTGAGTGCTGTCTGGCTTTGCTGGCAAAGGGATAGTATGGATCTGCTGGCCAAAGCCATCTTGATTTCTGGCTTGAGGCACAAACCAGAGCCTGCCAGGTTCTGCTGGGCTTCCTGACAGGAGCAAACCCTCGCTGTCATAGTGAGGAGAGCATCAAGGGTCCCCAGCAGTGCTAACCCCATCCTTGCTGGACCACAGGGCAGATGGATCACAGCACCAGCAGCCAGCAGCAGTAGGAAGTGATACTTAAGAGTCACCACATGCCATAACCTCAAAAGGCCATGAGGGTAGGTAAGTGACCCATGGCACAGCCCTGGAGCTGCAAACGCTGGAGAAGCTTTGCTCTCACTGTCATCATCAGTCTGGCACAGGACACAGAACCCAGCTTTACCCTGCTGCTTTGGAGAGCCTTGTGCCTGGCTGAGACCTGGACCCCTGAAATGTGCTGAGTGAGACGCACTCTGCCCCATCTCCATCTCCATCCTCTCTCCTCCTGAGCTGGGAGCAGGATGACAATCCCCTCTGTGGCAAAGCCTAGGGTTGAGCTGGGGGCTGGGGTCCATCCCTCCTCCCACCTCCCCCAGCACCAGCCGTCTTGTGGAAGTGCCACCTCTCCCTGTTCCTCCCCATAAACACAGGCTGTGATTTCCCGTGGTGTGGGTGCACTGAAGGCTGTGTTTATTTTGACAGCGGAGAGGCCCGTTCTGTTCTCCAGGCTTTTGGAGTTGTACATCTTGTCCAAGATGAAAACATCATGGGGGCTGTGTAAATAGAAGGCTGGCTCCAATGGATGCCAGCTGGCAGCTCGGCGTGGAGGGCCTGATCCTGCCCCATGCAGAGCTCCCCAGCTTGGCATTGATGGGACAGAGATGCACCATCCCCCTCAACAAGCCATTTCACACAAGGTCCTGTGCCTCCACAGACTGGGAGGATGAATGGCAGAGGATGAAAAGGGGGCAGATGGGGTTGTGGCAGCAGCTGAGCAATGGAAATCTGTAGGGTGACACGGCAATGCTGAGCCCAAGTTTCAGGGGGACCAGCACAGCTCTGCTGAGAGAGCAGCATCCCTGGGTGGGATGGTCCTTTGGTGCCACTGGCAAATGTCTTGGTGCAACATTGCAGGGACTCCTTAAGCCAACTCTTCTGCCTCATCCTTTCCAAAGCTGCCGAGGTGGGAAAACTCCAGCAGGAGGGAGTCAACGCGTTTCTCCAGATGGTGCCCTGTTGACCCCAGCCTTTCCCTGTCTTTGGTTCTTCCTTAGGAAAACACGGTGCAGGCCAGTCCATCAATTAATGGTTTCCTCATGTTCCTCCCCACCAGGCCAATGTGGGAAGCTGCCTTCCCCCTCCCCAGGCTCTGCTGAAGAGAGCCTCTGCCTCCCCGTGTCCCACATGGGTGCTGGGGATCCCATGCATGCGGGGAGCACGTGTTCAACCAGTGAGCCGTGCCCTAATAAAGATGAAGGGGGAGATAGATAGGCTGGTTGGAGGAATAAATGAAGGAAGGAAGGAATGCCATGGTGATTAACTCTGATGTAATAAATGACCCCAGGGCTTGTAAAAATACACTTGACATTTTGAAGAACAGCACATTTCTTGTTGCGTTGCCAGGATGAGAGTGACTGGAACAGCAGAACACCCCACACACTTAGTTGACATGATCATGAGTGAGAAGAACTCATCCTGCCCTGGTCCTGCAGACCCTCTGGCAGGAGTTGGGGTGAGTGGAAGAGCCTGTAATGTGGTTTTGGAGGTTAGGAGAAGGGCTGGGAACTGTTGATGCCAAGATTTGCTTAGGAAGAAAAGTTTGGAAGGTTAATGAGGCTGATGAGGTCTGTAAAGCCAAGCTGGGGTCAGGGATGGCAGACAACTGAGGTACCATGGGCACAGAAGAGCTGGGATGGAGGATGCAGCATTGATTGGGTGGTTGTCAGCTCACCACAATCTGAGGCCTCCCTTCCTGAGCACACTGTGTACATGGGAGACAAGGCACCACTTTTTGTGTTATTAATGACAGAAGCATGGAAACAATAGGCTAGATATAAGAAAGAAATTCTTTACAGTGAGGGTGGTGAGACACAGGAACAGGTTGCCCAGAGAGATTGTGGATGCCTCCTCTCTGGAGGTGTTTAAGGCCAGGCTGGATGAGGCACTGAGCAGCCTGATTTAGTGGGAGGTGTCCCTGCCTATGGCAGGGGCCTTGGAACTAGATGATCTTTAAGGTCCCTTCCAACCCGAACAATTCTATGACAGGCTGTCAGGGCCACCACCACTGCTCTCTGGTGGCTGAAGCCAGGTGGATCTGTATCACAGGATGGAGGGAAGTTGCTCTGTGTCCCACTGACCATCAAGAGAACAAGGAAATCATGTCAGGACACATCAAGGGACCAAACAAGTGGATTTTGCCCACAGTGAGAGACACAGCTCCTCACCCAGCAACATGTTCCCAGAGCTCTGGGCTGTGTTGGCCAAGCAAAATACTCTTTCCTCTGTGCTGCACAGAAGGGAGGTGTTTTCCTGTAGGATTCCCATTTTTATTTATATAGACTGTGGTTACCAAGAGCAAAGTCTTGAGAAATCATCTGTGTATGCATCAGTCTGTCTGTTCATGCAGCCATCTGTCTGTCCACTAAGGCTGGGGTTCCATAATCTGAGCTCCTGTGATACCTCATAATTGGAACAAGTTTGATTACACAGAAAAAAGTACTGGTTTTCTGTGGTGTTCTCACATCTTGCTTCTCTCCTTAGCCAAATTCTGGTTTTCCATGAAAAATGTCCACTGGTGTTTTGAAAAGAGAAAAATTTCAATGAGCTGCAAAATTCAGTCCCAAAGCAGAGGGGAACTCGCAGACTTGGCCTGTCTTCCAGCTGCCTTTTAGTCTCCATCATTTCACCTCAACTGAACACCAGGGAAAGGTCTGTCAAAAAAAACCCCAATATGCATGATCATTTCAGCCCTTCCTACATGGGGATGGGACATCCACCACCTGGATTTTCTCAGCTCATGCCTGATGGCTGCTGTGAGATCAAAATGGAAGCACACCAGAGCATGCTCAAGTCTTTTCAGACTCTTTGCTGCATTTTTCCTTGGAAAGCTGTTTTTGCAAAACATACACCTTCATTCTGGTAAGGCAGGTTTGCTCCACAGCATCTCTTGCCCTAGCAAAAGCTCATGGCTGCTACCTGTGGCCACCAGGACTGTATGGCATCCCCTGCTGCCACTCAAGCCTCTTTGGCCCCCACTGTCCCCCATAGACTTTGGCAGCACCCCACAGTACTAAGCACTCTGTACCACTGAGATAGTGACCTCACTCCACTCCCCACAGACCAGCCATGGAATCATAGAATCACAGAATGTCAGGGATTGGAAGGGACCTCAAGAGATCATCTAGTCCAGTCCCCCTGCCAGAGTAGGAACACCCAGACCAGCTCACACAGGAAGGCAACCAGGTGGGGTTTGAATGTCTCCAGAGAAGGAGACTTCACACATCTCTGGGCAGCCTGTTCCAGTGTTCTGTTGCCCTCATTGTGAAAAAGTTCTTTCTGAGATTCCTCTGGAACCTCCTGTTGCACCCGTTGCCCCGAGTCCTATCAGTGGAGGTCTGGCTTCATCCTCCTGATACTCATCTTCTCCATATTTATAAACATTAATGAGGTCACCCCTCAATCTCCTCTTCTCCAAGCTAAAGAGATCCAGCTCCTTCAGCCTCTCCTCACAAGGGAGATGCTCTAATCCCTTCATCATCTCTGTGACTCTGTACTGGACCCTCTCCAGCAGTTCCCTGTCCTTCTTCAACTGAGGGCCCCAGAATTGGAACAATATCATCCATGTTAGGTGTCATGAGTTCAAAAGGGAAAGCCACCTCATCCTAACACACTGGAAGCCTGCAGTGTAGGCTACAATTCTTGCTGAGCCATTCAGTGGGCAAGGCAAGGGCTGGAGGAAAAGGAATATCTATTTTCAGAGCACCTACTGTTTTTACTCATATTTATTATGCCGATTCTGCTACAGTCTCAACATGGGAAGATACTGATGTCTGTTTGAACTGGAGACTAATACATGGTGAAGAAGATATAAAAGAAGAGAGGTGGGTCAATGAAAGCTCTTCTTCCTCGTGCATCTCTTCAGCATCTTGGCCACAGCAATTCTTCCCAGGAGAGCATGCAGTCAGGACAGCTCTGAAGGATGCACACCAAGGCAGATGGTCACTTGGTGTTAACAGAAATAGCTGGCATGATGTCAGTTGGGTACCAGCTGAGAATATAGGGACGTAGACCTTGGGGCATGGACACTATGGCTCTGGTCAGCCTGTCCATTCCATCCCAGGTCCTGCTAGCAGGGCAGGCCCTGGTAGACATGGGAAGTGAAAATAGGTGTCTCCAGGTCTTTCTCTCTGGGTCATGTGGACAATGCACCAGGATAGGTAGTAGCCAGGGGGGGGTTTGAAGTCTTTCCCATTCTCCTGGGCGGACACAACTGTTCCTGGTAGTGGCCACCAACCGACTGCCAGGGCCTGACACCTCTCCATGGCACTGCAACACCTCATGAGAGCTGCCCCAGGTGGCAATGAGGTCACCAGAGGGTCAGGCCTTACAGAAGTTCATTTGTTCTTCATGTCATAGCTCCTGGGGCTGGTTCCTCTGCAGCATGGGGTGGTTTCCACTCAATCTGCCCATACACACCTTGGGGTGGAAGATGGTAGACTCTGATCTCCTGATCCTACTGGGCAAGGAGAAGGGCAGGGAGAGGTCTGACAGCAGCTGGAGAAGGGAGAGCTATCAACTCAGATGTCAACACCGAGCAGAAGACTTTGTTATGAAGAAAAGCCTAGAAAATGAATGCTACAAACAGCATGCCCGGGGCAGGAACACCAGTCTCTTCAGGCTCCTTCAGACACCCAGAGGATCTTGCTCTGCTTTGCTCCTTGTTAAAGGTTTGTCATTACTGTGTTATTTTTTTAATACATACACTTGGAGAAAAAGACCCCCACACACACCCCCACGGCGTGCACACGCACATGCACGGGGAAACCATTGCCAAAATATACACTATAGACAGCAGTGTCCACTCACACTCTATGTATGTACAGAGTTTTTGGGCGTAGTCTGGCAGCTCACAGCTGGGCTGGGGCTGAGCATGGTGAGGAGGAGATGGGATGGGTGACAACCCTTCAGGGCTTCAGACACTTCCCCTTCTTCTCCCGCCGCTGCAATTTCCGAAGGCGGCGAGTCCAGGCATCCCTCCACTGGATGACCAGGCTGTTCTTGTCGGCCATCAGTCCTGGCCGGTCCGTGGAGTTCTCACTGATGCCCATGACCAAGTACTTCTTGCTGATCTGGATCTTGGGGCATTTGCAGGACAGGTCTTTCAGGTGGATCCACAAGAAGTTGTCGCCGCGCTTGACCCGCTCATCACGGCACTTGTAGACGGAGAGGATGTTGATGGTAAACTTGGCCCAGTTGGCCACCGTCTCCATTTCCAGGATGTTCACCTGGACCACTGAGGGAAAAAAAGAGGGCAATTATGGTAAACTTGGCCCAGTTGGCAACCATCTCTATTTCCAGGATGTTCACCTGGACCACTGAGATAAAAAGAGGGCAATGATGGTAAACTTGGACCAGTTGGCCACCCTCTCCACTTCCAGGATGTTCACCTGGACCACTGAGGGAAAAAAGAGGGCAATGCATGGTGACTGGGGATGCTTTGCCTTGCTCCCCAAAGGAAGATTTGCTGATGGGAACTGCTCATCCCCAGCAGATCCATCACACCTTTGGGAGACACTCCTACATGCTGGGTGCTCCTGTGGCTGTCCTTCAGCTGCCTCTGCAGCAAAGCCCAGTGTGGCCCAGAAAAGGAGAAGGTCCTTACCATAGTCCTTCTTGCAGTACTTTTTCATGTTAATCTTGTAGTTGCCCTTGGCTGGCTTGCAGTAGGAGTCACAGTCTGCAATGGGAGAACAGAGAATTGAGCACTGAGTTGTCTGAGGCAGGAAAGATCCTATCTCACCACAAGGGAAGATGGAACAAGGTGGAGGGGACAGCAGTAAGACCCAGCCTAGCAGATGGTGGTGGATACTCCACATCTCAGCCCCCTCCAGAAGGGTGTGGGCTGGGGATGTTGTCTAACAGATCCAGCTGCCCCACTATACTAGGAGTCAAGTCTCAGCAACTCTGACTCCATCGTGGCTGGGAAGAGAAACCAAGCAGCTTTTGTCCTACAGAGCAGATTGTGTCACCTCCTGTGCTGAAGGTATCCAGCAGCATAAATCAGCACAGGGGCAGTGGAGGAAGCCCAAGGCCTCCCCTTAAGGACATGGAAGGGGATAGATGGGAGAAATGCAAGTGAGGTGATGGTGACCACCATGAAGAGCAGGCAAAGACCATTGCTAAAGAGAGTCAACCAGGTCAGGTTGTGGCTCTGCAACAGAGGGAACATGGAGAATAGAGAACTAAACACCAACTCCACCACGGATGCCATGCCAGAGGGGCCAAAGGAACTTCTGGCCTCAGGCCAAGTGGACCATCGTCCTCAGGGGGGACTCAGCCTTCAGGAGCCAGGGTGGTGGGATGCACTCTTCTAGGGTAGCTCCTCCAGAGATCTGTGCCCTCTCAAAAGCAGGGAAGGAGACTTGGGCTGGGGGAGGAATTTGGGCACTGGAAGCAGCTCTTCTCTGAGCATCCCCCTGCACAAGCTGCTTCTCAGCCTGGGAGTGCTGGGGGAGGCCACCAGCCTGTCCTCCACCCCATGCAGCGTCATCCCTCCCTGCTGTCCCCAGCTTTCCGAGAGACTCACGTCCTCAAGGAGGCCTTTTTTTTTTTTTTGTGCATTTCTAAAGCCCCCAGATTTGCATCTCAAGCAGAGGGAGGGCAGGGAATGCCTCTTCCCTTCTCCTCAAAGGCTTTGATCCCAACAATTGCCCGAAGCAGCCCGGTTCTCCTCCTTTCTTTTCCCCTGCCGTCTTCCTTTGAACATCTCAATTTGTCTCTTTCCAAATGGCATGTTTTTTTCTAAGCCCATCTTTCTTCTATTCTCTCCCTCTCGCAGGTTCTCTCCCACTTGGCCCCATGTCCCGGGACAGAGCCAGCGGTCCCTGAGGTTGTCTTTGTTTGGGGGTTGCCACAGAGATCACTGGGGATGGAGGAGAAGGTTTGGGGTGGAGGGGGGGGAGGCAGGGAGACGGGTTAAAACAGCACCCTGTGCCAAGGAGAGTAGGAAAAAAGAGGCAAGAAAAGCCCAGGAGCACAACCTCACCCTGGGCTCTGCTGCTCTCCTTTCTGCCCAGCTTCTTTTTACCAGGAATTTGGTGCTGCCTGTTCCGAATTTGTCATTGATAGAAATGGCCCAGCATGAAGCTAATGCTTGGCAGAGGGGACTGAGTCCTGATTCTCTGCTCAGTGGTCACCCCATGCCAGCACATTGCCTCTCTGCATGGGCTGGCACTGCTGCCCTGGCCCTGCTGCATCACCTGGGACAGAAGTGGTGGCTTCAGAGAGGGTGCAGGGGGAGTGGGATGCACCACGTCCCTGTCCCAAACACTACTGCATCCCTGGGATGTTCTACATTCATAGAATGGTTTGGGTTAGAAGGGACCTTAAAGATCATCTAATTCCAACCCCCCTGCCATGGGCAGGGACAACCTGCACAACATCAGGCTGCTCAGAGCCTCATCCAGCCTGGCCTTGGATGTCTCCAGGGAGGGGGCCTCCACCCCTCTGGGCAATCTGTTCCAGTGTCTCACCACTCACACTCAAGTCCTTCCATTTTTACCCCCCAGTTTGTCCCTAGGCAGGTTCCACATATCCCTCTTTTCCCCCATCTCCTGCCTCTGCCCCACACCAACCCTTTTCCAGCCCATTTTCCCCCAAATCCC
>VZTY01002609.1:0-23071 GCA_013400935.1 Turnix velox | reverse complement strand
ATGGAATATTTTGCTTTAAGAGAGATGTAACTTAATTAGGTGTTATGGCTGCAAATCTTTTACTGCTGACTTTGAATTCCTTTAAAGCCTTGTTTTGCACTCCATGAGTTTTGTTAATTCAGCTAACGGGGGGAACATGGATTTTTAATTTTTTTTTTCCCCACGAAGTGGAAAATATTTTAAAATAATAATAGTAAAAATGACAAGAAGTGGATCCAGGACGTTTCGTTGCTGAGCCAGTTGGCTGCTTGGGCAGAGAGATCAAAGCAAGACCTCAAAGGCTCCGGGAAGGTTGGAAAGGCAGAAGGAAGCTGGGAAGAGTGATGCAGAGGATGGCGATGTCAGCAAAAAGCCCGGACGCACCTAGGGACGGGACAGCAGCAGGGAGGAGGATGGAGAGAGGGGGGAATGCCAGCACCTGAGCATGGCAGCTACGAACAATGTCTCCCTGTTCCCACAGCTGCAAGGGATAGGGAGGGGGTGAGGTAGGAAATGGGGGAGAAGGGGCTCAGAGGCTGCCAGTAGTGGGAGGACAATGGGGGACTGGGAAGCTGAGAGCCCCCCTAGGGTGTGCTCTGCTTCTGGAAGAGCCCTGATGTTTCCTATGGGAACTGGGGGGCTGGCAGGGTGCAAGCAGCAGGCAGGGTGTTCTGGTAGAGCTGAGCAGGGCAGCATCACCTCTAATCCTCCCCCCTCCAGCAAAGAGGACATTAGGACCCCAGCAGGTGGACAACTTTGCATCAGAGATATTGGAGCCAGAAATATTACCGCACTAAACCCACAGATAAAACTTGCTGCAGTCCAAGGAAAACCTGCTCTGCTAAGACAAAGTAAACACCCAGTGAGAGCCATTTGTTTTTATGCAGCTGAAAATATCACACATTGCTCTGATACTGCTCCTATTTATACAGGGGAGTCACCTTGCTTAACTCTGCTCCATGGGTCACACTCTGTTTGCAATAACCCACTCCAAATTCCTCTTTCCCTTCCTCTTTTTTCCCTTTTTCACACCACCTGTTGTTTCCAGCTCCTTCCCAGCAGGCAGGACAAGCAGGGAGGGCAGGAGCAGAGATGCTGGTGGTCCACCCAGTCCCATGCAGACTCCCTAGCAGCATCAGCCCCCTCCAGACTTATGGTTATCCCATTGTGTAAGATGCACACCCTGCCAAGGACCAACTCTCCTCCGCTGACACAGAATAGGATGAAACCTCCATCAGATCCTCCCACATCCCAGTAGCAGCTCCTGTGATCTGGAAACTCAGTGGAGCAGAGCTGGATGGTCTGAAATGTGCCTGTAGGGACTGTGTAACCTGTCATAAGCTGTGGTGGAGTGGAGAAGCCCTGTCAGGCTGCATCCCTGCTTTTTTCCTTGGAAAGGATGGAGAAAACCCTTGGAAAACCCCCCAAAGCTTCATTGTTCCATTTTTGTAAGTACAAAGAATTTCAAATCTTACTTTTTCTTTGCTGAAATTGTTTGCCAAAATTTGTCACCATTAATCTTTGTGCCAAAGGGGGTCAGCAGGGCTCAGTCCTTCCACCTGGTGTGTGGTGGCGTGGGACATCTCTGGGTAGGGCTGGGATCATGAGCTGGGTCTGGGATGTAGAGCACTCACCTGCAGGTGCCTCTGTGCTGGTGACCAGGGAGGTGGGGTTGATAGCAGGGATCTCTGGAAGAGAAAGAGGGAGATGTCTTAAGGAAAGGAGTCTCCATCTCTGGGGCTGATGCCTGAGCAAAAGCTCCCAGCAAGTGGGGTACAGAGGGGACAATGGGTCACTTGCATCAGTTTGCTAAGAAAGAGTGATGGGATGAGTCTGACCTGAATAACCCAGAGGTGCTCAGGCTGAGCTGGGTAAATTGGGCCAGGCTGAGATGCTGTAACCCCCAGGAGCTCAGCTGCAGAGAACACTCCACGGAGTGACAGACAGACTCCAGGGACAGACAGACAAACAGGTGCTCAGTTGAGCTGAGTGTGCTCCAGCCTGTACCACATGGGGACAAGCATGGGCAAACACTGTCTGACAGCACTCCTGCTGACAAAATCTGGGGAAGTTCTGTTCAAACCCCAAATCTATGGAACAAGAGAGGAAGAGGAGCCAGCCCTGTCAGCTCCTCCACCACTGCCACAAGCTTCAGCAGTGCCAGAGGAAGCTGTGGGGTAGGAAATTGCTCCTCATCTGCTTGGATCAAATTCAGACTCATTGCAACCAGAATCATGGTTTTACAATGACCACACTATCTGGCCTTACATGCCCAGGGCTCAGCGGGGTGAGGAAGGCACCTGCTGCAGCTGGAGACACATCCCAGAAGAGCTGTCTGAAAGACCAAAGGGTCTTTCTCCCACTGAAGGAAGAATGCACAGGTGTCCCCAGAAGGTGACCCAAACATCCTGCCTGTGGATGGGCAGCCCCTCAGCTCAGCCTGCTGCCCACCAGAGGGAGAGTGTCCCCTGGTGCCAGCGAGGTCCCTGAGCAGAGGACAGGGTATGGTGGCACTCACTGATGCAGGGGGCCACTGGGGAGCGGCTCTGCTGGTAGCCCTTGGCACAGCGGTTGCAGGTGAGGCCGGTGACACCGTCCTTGCAGGGACACTGTCCTGTTGTCTGGTTGCAGGTCTTGCCAGCGGCACCAACGGGGTGGCAGTCACATGCTGGGTGGGAGAGAAGGAAAAGGTTACTTAAGAGGTGATGTGTGGTGCCAATCCCAAACTAGATCCAAGATACTGGGTCAAGACAGATGATTTTGCCCCTCTACTCAGCTCTGGTGAGATCCCATCTGGAGTTACTGTGTCCAGTTCTGGAGCCCTCAACATAAGGACATTGAGATGCTGGAGCAGGTCCAGAGGAGGGCCATGAAGATGATGAGAGGGCTGGAGTAACAGCCTTATGAGGACAGGATGAAGGAGTTGGGGTGGGTCCTTCCACCACACTGGTGTAAAGCAGATGCAGGGGCTATGCACAGACCATAGCTCCACATGTGCTGTGAGCAGGAAGGTGTGTGGATGGAGGGCTTCGCAAGGCAAGGTCTGTACTGATGGAGAAGCTCAGGATGAGCCCTGGAGACCCCACAGCTCACACTGCACCCGCAGTCAGGAGGAATAATTTCCATGGGCAGCCTCAGACCAGCTTTCAACCTTGTCCTGTGCAAGTAAAGGGAGCTGGGCTCAGCTGAGGCCACACAAACCTTCCTTCAGGGGCAGGCTGGGAGTGAGGGCACTGCAGGGACATAAAGCAGAAGGATACATGCCCAGTTCTGGTCTAACCCCACCTCAACTCCGGAGTGATGCTCCTGTCACAGGAATAAAAAGCATTTTCTCCACCTGCTCTCTCACCTCTGCATTTTCCAATCCATGAAACTGAACCAACACCAAGTTTCTACACAAACTGCCAAAGGATGCCCCCATGTCTTCGCACCACAGCCTCCCCAGAGAAAAAGTCCTGTCTGAGGTGGATCCAAGTTGGGCCTCCAACTTCAGGGCAGCCCCAAAGTGACTCTCCATCACACTGGGATAGCCTATGAAGTAAGGAGATGCTCCCCCAGGAGAGAATGTTCCCATCTGCCTGCCCAGGGCTGGACTGGTTGTATGCTGGAGGAGGTTATCTCAGTCTCCATCAGTGTAAGAGTTGAACGTGATTCCCAAGCAAAACAAAAACATCCAGCCCTGCCTGTCCCTGCAGCCCCCCCGATGTTATCGTTTCCCTAATTTTCACCAGATGGGACTGGTGGGAGCACCACAGCACTTCTTCTCAGACCCCCTCTCACACAGCCAGAAACCAGAGTGAGCAGCCTCTAATGGGGACCAGATGCTTCATCCTTATCAGATCTTGGCTGACTCTGAAAGCGGACGTCTTTCTGACAAGGATATTTTGGGGGCACAGCTGTGATAACAAATGGCAGTGAATAAGAGAGTCTTGGCATGACACTGGGCTGTTGGAAGACACAGTCTTTCTTCACAGCATCCTGCAGCATGGCTGGCNTCATCCTTATCAGATCTTGGCTGACTCTGAAAGCGGACGTCTTTCTGACAAGGATATTTTGGGGGCACAGCTGTGATAACAAATGGCAGTGAATAAGAGTCTTGGCATGACACTGGGCTGTTGGAAGACACGGTGTCTTTCTTCAGCCTCCTGCAGCATGGCTGGCTCTCCTGGCTTTCTTGGAAGCACTCACTGGCAGGTCACTGGGGACCTTAAAGAGGTCCTGACATCAAGGCATGGTCCTGCCCTGGATGATCAGGAGCAAAATGGGCAGTGATGGTGCAGTGCTTGGCCAGCCCCACCAGCCCTGGATGACCCATAGAAACAACATGACTGCTTCACCTGGAAGAGAACACTAGGCTAACTGCCATCTCTGGGTCCACCATGCTCTGGGACATTTCAGCAGCTTCAGATGCCTCTGGATGGTCTCCCTAGGCCTGTTCCTCAGGGTTGCTCTGCATGGGCTTGGCTGGATCCTGCAGCATCTGGATGAAGTAGGTGCCTTTGAGTAGCTGGCAGGTAAACCTCTTGGAAACCATCCATTGCTTTGTCTCTTTTCTGCTAGAAAAGGCTTGAGTTTCAGCTAATTAAGCTGAGCACAAACCATCATACATCCATCCATATCACTACCCACACTGGCAAGCGCAGTACAGTGCCACCAGCATCACCCTGCTGCTGCCCTGAACAAGGGGCGAGTCTCATCCCACCACCAGTGGTTGGAGTCCAGCCAGGGCCACAGCACCCACACCCAGCTGGTGAAGCCACATCCACTCAGAGCTGCTGGGTGCAAGTTCTGCCAAACACCTGTAAGCGTGTTGGGAGAGCTCAGAGGTCTCTGCAGCCACCACTCCTGTTCTGCACACACAGCCACAGACAGTTCATGCCCTAAAATATTTATGGCCAAAGGCACACTTCCAGCAGAGGTTTATACAAGCACTCAACTTCACACTGTAGGGATAATCTCTTGGGCCCCAGCGGTGTGCTCCTGGTGTAAAGTCTAAGGATGGGCATAAATCTCAGCACAATCAGGATCCCATTCATCTAAGCAGTAGAAGGTGGTGTTCAATATTATGTCTGCAATAGGTAGATGTCTTCAGTCTCTGCCAGATCACCTTCTGGTCCTCACCTTGCCATGCTGGGATTTACTGCAGTTCCACAAACTAGGATTGCACATTCCTGCTCTTATTGGGATGAGCATCCCAGGCAGCACTCAGTGCTTACCCTGACCAGTCCCACATCCCAGCAGGGCCACATCCCACCACTTCAGCTGAAGTATCTCCATCATTTCTGGTCTCACCATGAACCAGCAAGGGGATCTGGCAGGAACCCCATCCCAGTGGTGGGGAGGCAGGGCAAGCCCATCCCAGCTCCCTGCCTCTTGCTGCCCCGTTGCCTGCCAGACTCTGGCCCACAGTGCTTGAATGGTGGATTAAGTCACTAGCTCAAGGCTTAACTCATCGAGCTATTCTTGCCAGAAAGCATGTCTTGCACCTAATATTGAGGGAATTTTTGTGTCTTAAGGCTTAGCCACTACTGCTTCACCAGTTTTCATTGGAGAAAGCTCACGGTTTACAGCTTTGTTGAAATTACAGGGATTAATGCACAGCCATTCTTTATTTGACTTTTCAATTACTGCCATTGAATTAATCCTGTAGGTTGTTCTGCCTTTTCCATCCTCCCAGCTTTTCCATCTGGCAGCGCCCAGTGATGACGCCGGTGGCTGGAGGGAAGAGCTGGGCTCCCCGTGCCAGCTGGCGGCCAGGGCTCTGCTCCACTGCCCGCAGATGTGCCCTGTGCCATCTGCATGAGCCACCAGTGTGCTCTTGCAGCACAAAAGCCAACCCATCCCTGGGCTGCATCAAGAGGAGTGTGACCAGCAGGTCAAGAGAGGTGACTTTGCTCCACTACTCAGCTCTGATGAGACCCCATCTGGAGTATTGTGTCCAGTTCTGGAGCCCTCAATGTAAGAAGGACATTGAGCTGTTGGAGCAGGTCCAGAGTAGGGCCACAAAGATGATGAGAGGGCTGGAGCATCTCCCTTATGAGGACAGGCTGAAGGAGCTGGGGTTGTTTAGCCTGGAGAAGAGAAGGCTCAGGGGGGACGTCANGTGAGAGGCTGTGGATGCCCCCTCTTTGGAGGTGTTTAAGGCCAGGCTGGATGAGGCACTGAGCAGCCTGGTCCAGTGGGAGATGTCTCTGCCTATGGCAGGGGGGTTGGAACTATATGCTTTTTAAGGTCCCTTCCAACCCAAACTATTCAGACAGGCTCCAAGCAGAGCAGAGGGATGTCCCAAGGATGGGAAGGAAAAACAAGTTCTCAGGAGAGATTATATCACAGTGCAGACCATACCAAAGGACCTCCAGCTTACCTTTGCAGGCCTTGCGGTCCATGATGGACTTGCTGAGGTCCCTGTAGAAGCCCTCCTTGCAGTAGTGGCAGTGTCTCCCTGCTGTGTTGTGGCGGCAGTTGAGGCAGACGCCGCCGCTCTTGCGGCCCGACAGCTTGTACAGCTCCATGTTGAAGCGGCAGCGCCGGGCGTGCAAGTTGCAGTTGCAGGCTGTGAGGGAAAGGGAGAGGGTGAGACATGGCAGCCATCCCCATTCAGTGGGCTGTAGCTGCCCCCTGAGCCCCCCCCCCTCCCCTCAGGTGCTGCTGCCTGCGCTGGGGGAGTGGGACGGGTAGGGCACAGCTGGCCCCAATGTGCACTCCAGATGTGCAGCATCCGCCACCCTACTGGGCCAAGTGCCGGGAGGTCAAGGAGGAGGAGAAAGGGCACGTGTGTGGCTGAAGGCAGAGGTGTGCAGGATGAAGGGGTGCAGAATGGGGGTTCCCACAGTGCCAGCTGGGCCCCCATGGCCCTGCAATCCCATTGTCCCTTCCTGGGCAGCTGGGTCCAATGGTAGAGCCCAACAACCTTTCACAGGACCACTCATCTGTGATGCTATGGCTCCCGTGGCCTACCCAAAGCTTTTAGGGAGGACTTGGGGGGGAGGATACTGCTGGGGTGAAGCTGGGTCTGAAGGAGCCAAACCAAACCTTGAGCTATCTGTTCTCAGGCTTTGCCTTGATTTGGGAGAAGAAATTTCAACTGCAGCTTTTGAGAACTTGAGTAATGGATGTAAATTGGAAGGGGGTAGATTCAGGCTAGATAAAAGAAAGAAATTCTTTACAGTGAAGGTAGTGAAACACTGGAAGAGGCTGCCCAGAGAGGTTGTGGCTGCCCCCTTCCTGGAGGTGTTTAAGGACAGGCTGGATGAGGCACTGAGCAACCTGGTCTAGTGGGAGGTGTCCCTTCCCATGGCAGGGGGATTGGAACTAGATGATCATCAAGGTCCCTTCCCGCCCAAACCATTCTATGATTCTATGTTGCAGGCGCCCCCCAGCCCAATCCCACACGTGCCAGATAAAAAGTCAAAGCTCTAACTGTTCCCACTGAACACCCTGGCAAAAAGATAATGGGAACAAGATTCTCCTTTGACAAAGCACAATGACCTCTTCCTCCTCCTCCTCCTACTCCTCCAACCCTGGAGCCTCCCTCCCCACACCAGTAAACTGAGGTTTGGTGAGAGTTTTTCCAGGCATTCTGTGAAATTCATTAATGTGTCAGCCCAGATTTAACTGCTGGGGTCTGGTCTGGTAGCTGTGTGAAGTTGTCATCCCCCCCCAGCCGGCAGCTGCAGTGGGAACTTCACCCTGCACAGATCAAAAGCTGCCTCCTCACTCCAGCCTCAGGGAGGCTGCAGGAAGAAAACTGGAGCAAACCCCAGCCTTTAAAAAAAAAAAAAGAGCCTTTTCGGAGGCTTAACAGAGGGGATGGGGAGGTCGGTGCCAGCCTTGGTGCTGCCAGCACCATGCACTCAAACCTCAGCTCTCCCTGGGGTTATGAGATTAGTGTGAAAATCACATGTCAGGCATCAAAATAGCAGTCTGGGCTGGCAGTGGGTTCCCCTGAGGGCTTGGACCTTTTGTGTTCCTCTTTCCTCTGAGATTACAGCAAGATATAGGGACTTTTTGAGGTAAATTCTGAGGTGGGGCTGGTGATGGGATGCAGCACCTGAAAGCAGAGCATCAAACACTGCTTAGGATGCTGCTGTGCCCAGATGCTGCTGTACTGGAGATTCTGCTGTGTTGGGGATGCCAATGCTTGTCTAGGCTTGGCCAGGGCCAGGAGAACCATGGTGCAGCACCTTACCATCCAGGCTGCTCGCCCTCTCCAGATAGTGGGGCAGGGACAAGCTGGGGTGGCTGGTGCCACTGAGCTGAGGTAGCTGCACAGAACTGGAGCAGATGAGCAATTTTGGGGAGGTTTTCCCTTGCATCAGTGAAAGGCAGCTTTACCACCCCCCTGGGAATGCTCAGGTTTGCCCCTGAGAGTCCCCAGCATCCTCTTGGGAAGGAAAAGGGACAGAAGCCCAGAGGGGAGGCAATGGGCAATGGAGGAGAGAGGTCAAGTAAATGATTGTTTATCCTCAGTGCAGATCCCTCTTTGCTTCCAGTTTAATTGGTGAGAGAGTAACTTTTCACGGCACCACCAACCCCACTGCAGGCTGGGGGCCCTCCCAGATGGCATGTCCCCATCAGCATGGGAGCCACCTTTCCCTGAGAACCTGCCACAAATCCTCACAGGAGCCTGCTTTTGGGCAGAAACTGCCTCTTGCTGCCTGCCATCAATAGCTTTGCCTGTTCTGGGGTGTCACTCCCAGTCCATGCTGGGTGTCAGCGAACTTCCCCATGCCTCTGTGGGACCCCGAATGGGATTTTGGCACAGGAGACCTTGGCAAAGCTGGGATGGGTGGCTGTGCCCTGCTCAGGGACAGGGTGACACCAGCATGTGTGACTGTCCACTCAACCCCCCAGCGCAGCCACCCAGCACTAATCGGGGCAGAACAGTCCTCCCTCATACCCAGCTAAATGCTTGCACTGTTCCTCAGAGCCAACTTGGTTGCAAGCTCAGTCTGCCTCCAGTTAATCACTAATTAAAGGCTTGAAAGTTCCCTGCTGTTTGGGGTATTAATAAGAATTTAATTGCACAGTTTGGGGCTAATTACGTGGTAGCTCACTTCCTCCCTTGTACAGTAAGCCCAATTAAACAATCATATGATCAATTAAACAATCACAAGATCTAATCATTTGCAATAATAGTCTAATTAAATATCAACACC
Organism: Turnix velox; assembly: GCA_013400935.1. Taxonomy (NCBI): domain Eukaryota; kingdom Metazoa; phylum Chordata; class Aves; order Charadriiformes; family Turnicidae; genus Turnix; species Turnix velox. The sequence goes on along the minus strand of VZTY01002609.1, from coordinate 13,934 downwards.
TTGCAATAGAGCAAATTTCTGCCCCCTTTTTGGTGGTGTTTGAACCCTTGCCCAGGCCCTGGCTGTCCCACAACCTCTCCTCTGGGTGGCTGCAGATGGAGGAGAAGAGGCTGATGGCATCGGGGAGGAGGGGTGATTTTTGGGGGGTCCTGGCAGAGGACAGGCAGTGTTGTGCACCAGAGCACATGCACGGCAGGCAATGGAGCCCGAGGGAAAGGAGGGGAACTCATCACACCTACAAGTTCCCTGGGAATAATTAGGGAAGGGAGACGGCTCAGTGAAACCCTATTCCAGCTGCTGCTGCCAACCCACAGCAGACTGGAGCTACGCCCTTGCTTTGGCTGGAGCAGAGCCCGGCCAGGGCAGGATGGAGCTGCACCTCCGCCCCAGGGATGGAAATACAGATCAGAAAAGCCCCTTCCATTGTGGGGAAGGTGTTAGAAGAGAGGGGCACAGGCTCTTCTCTGACACCAAGAAGCAGGAGAAGTCAAAGTGAGAGCCCTCCGGAGGGGCTGTGAGCTGAGAGCAGGAGTACAAGGGATAAGGGTGGGCCACTCCAGCCCCATTCCAGCAGGAATGGGACTGAGGGTGGTCAGAAAAGTGTTCATCTTCCTCCAACACAGCAGCTGCCTCTCCCCTGTGCCCCAGATGTGCTGGGATGCTGTGGCCCATCGCTGAGCCCTTCCACCCCTCTCCTCAGGGAAGGAACGTGCTCAGTGCTGCTGGGAACCCAGTGATTTCCAGCATATCTGACGGGCAGAGGGTGAGGAGCATCCCCAGAGTGGGAGATGTGGCAAGGGAAAGGTCTGTGGATGGCACCACTGACAAGCCCCACAGATCCTTCTCCACTGGACAAAACAGCTCCACAGCAGGGCTGTTGGAACTTGACGATCTTTAAGGTCCCTTCCAACCTGAACTATTCTAGGATTCTCTGATTCTGTGTGGATGATGGGGCAGAGGACACAGGAGGAGCACACAGCATCCTCTAACTCCCATCACGGCGCTGGGAATTGGTGTTTTCATGCACCAAAATCCCAGATCCATCATTGCAGCCCCCCCAAGCCAGGTCGAAGCCAAGGGAGCAGCAGCCAGCGAGGCTACAGAGTTAAGGTCCCTTCCTTCCCTGCCCAGCCCCTTCCCTGCCCAGCCCCGCACATCAAAGCGGACCCTCGGCATTATCCTGCTGCTCCAGAGAGTGCTCCCACCTCAGCGGCCACAAAGCGAACAAGAGCTCCCGCATTACCAGCCAGTGCATTAATTACTTCCAGTGGCTGCCTTGTGCTAATCCGCTTCCCCCCCACTTCCCCAGGCTGGGTGTTTTGGGGACAGCTTGCCGAGGAGGTGACAGGGCTGCCCCCAGCACCTCTGACCGTGTGGGGCAGGGACCGGCCGCTTGAGTCTGCAGGAATAAACACAGTGAGGCTTGGGGGCTACAGGATGGCTGGAGTAGGACTTTTGAATAGGATATGTGATGGCAGGGCTAGGAGTAATGGATGTAAACTGGAAGAGGGGAGGTTCAGGGTGGATGTAAGAAAGAAATTCTTTATGGTGAGGGAGGAGAAACACTGGAACAGGTTGCCCAGAGAGGCGGTGGATGCCCCCTCCCTGGAGGTGTTTAAGGGCAGGCTGGACAAGGCACTGAGCAGCCTGGTCTGGTGGGAGGGGGCCTTGCCCCTGGCTGCAGGGTTGGAACTAGGTGATCTTTAAGATCTCTTTCAACCCAAACCATTCTATGATTCTATGATTTCAGTGATCACACTGGTGGCTCTGATGGGATTATCCTTTGCTGAGCCTGATCCAGGGTAAATGCTGGGGGCACACAGGGATGGGGATATGGCTCCCTCTTACCTATCCTTCTCTTTCCCCTCTTTCAGGCAGGGCACAGTGGAGGGTATACAGAACACCCCAGTATTGGTAGGGTAAGCTCCTCACAGGGCATACAGCCCTTTTTGGGTACTGGAAGAATCTCCCTGTGGCCGTGGACTGATGGCACTGCTCTGTAACCAGCAGGCACAGGGTCATGCACCCTGCAGCATGGAACTGGCACTGAGCTCTCTTGCCAAGTCAGCAGCATGGTGAACCCACCTTTGCCATCCTGGCTGTGATATCTCCAAAGCTAAAGGCACACTGGCACATGTCACACTGTAGCACAGTGGTGTCCCTGAAGACACCACAGCCAGCTTGTGGCAGCTGTGATGGAGTGATGCTCAGCCCTCAGGTATCACAGAGCTGTTTCACCCCTGCACCAGGCAGAAGGAGAAATTCTTGTGAAATGAGGGAAGTTTGTCCTCACTTCCAGCTGCATGGATGGATGTCCCAGCAGTGTGACATGATGCTGGGAATTAATTTGTCCCCATGACTTGTGCTGGAGCAAGACAAACCCCCATGAAGGGTGCTGGGCAGTACAAAGCAAAGAGGTGACATCCCAGCACAATCTGAGGCTGGAGCAGCCCTGTGGCTCCATCCAGATCCACTTTCAGGGTGCAGCAGCCTCTGCCCCTCAGCTGGCATTGAGCTGACAAACTCATCCATCCATCCATCCATCCATCCATCCATCCATCCATCCATCCATCCATCCAGTTTCTTCCCCCTCACTGTCCCCAGCCAGGAGTGCACCAGTCACCACCATCAGGAAGCAGCTTCACCAATGCTGGGCTGCAGGACCACAGTTCAAAATGCTGCAGACCCCAGAGTGAGCAGAGGGAACTTTCCGGGTGGCCTCTCCTTTTAATTGGTGCTAATTGCTGTGTCTGTTCATGCTGGCTGGGGAGATGTCATTGTTGAAAGGCACAGAGGGGAAGGCTTGGGGAGCTAATCCAGCTTTCAGCTGCTAAGCCCTTCGGAGGCGGGTGATGGAGAACCTCTTTCAGGTCCCTTCAGAGAGGGTACAAAGCCCCAGAGGGGAAAGGGAGAAAGAAGGGGAGAGAATCAGCAGGAGAAACTACTTTCACACACAGCCTGGGGAAGGGTCTTTGTGCACAAGCCTCATTGGGGGGAGCCTGAAGGGACTGCAGTGGGGCCCTGTCTCCACTGCTCTCCCTCATTTATCTTCTCTGCCCCATCTGCACAGAGAGGGGGACAAAGAGGGGGGGCAAAGATGCTCAGGAGCACAGAACTGCAGAGTGGAATCCTCACCCTGTGATGGATGGACAAGGATGGTCAGAGAGACAAGGGTGGACAGAGAGACCACCTGCAGATGTTTCCCTAAAATGAGCTTCCTCTGTCTGAAACCCCTTTATACTGGCATAGCCACCTCTGCTGTACCAGAAGATCTGGTGACAAGGAGGATGTGGTGTGTGGTGCCACAAGAGAGGCAGGCAAGGGATCAGGGGCCTCCTTTTGTGTCAGGGGGAATCCATGGGTTCACCCACACACTGAAGCCCTCCCCAGGGCAGAATGTGGAGCTAGGGGTGGATTTTTTTTTCAAGCTTTTTTCCAAAACTCATTTTTCTGAGACACAGAACACATTTCCACAGGGCATGAGGTGGTTTAAAGCATCAGCACTTGTTTTTAAGATGCCACTTTTTAAGCAATTCTCAGAAGATATCTGCTGTAATGTATACATATATTTAAGCTGACAGCTGGGATCTCAACAAGACATTGATCACAAATCCTAACAAGTCCCTCTGACCTCTAGCACATCCACTGAGCCTTTCAGGGGCTGATGGATGGTATGCTTTCCCTTGTCTCCATTCTCCTGCCACCCCCTAGGACCTGTGCTCTGGTCCAGGAGGAGCGAGGGGATGCTCTTCCCTCTCCCAGACCTCCATAGGGCTCTGGCATACCCCAGCCCCATCCCAAACCAGGACAAAGGCAAAAACCTCCACCAAAATCCCACAGAGACTGATGAGCAGGACAGCCAAGCAATGATAGTTTGATGTTTTGGACATGCTTCACTTCAAAGACAACATTTCTAACTCATGGAAACCTTTGCAAGGGCAGACAATCAGAAACTGGCCACACAGAGCACCATGCCAGACCGAATATGGATGATAAAGTGACAGATTGGGGTATCTAAAGTATTTCCTTAGTCTCTGTTGGGTTTTGCTGCCTGCTCCCACCTTGAAGGAGGAGATGGCCACAGTTCCCCATCCTGGGCAAAGGGAAACCTGTTCAGCATCCCACAGTGAGATTTGCTGACCAGCTGTAAAGCACTCAAGACTCTTCAGAAGGTGCTTTTGTTCGTGGTCAAACCCCCACATCTTGTAGGGGAGGGGCTGCCCATAGGGGAGACAGGGCAGAGGAGAACTCTTCCCAGCTCTCCAGAGTGAAGGATGCACTCCACCATCTCTCAAAATCATAATTTCATGATTATAATCATCTAGGTAGGAAGGAACTTTTCAGATCATCAAGTCCAACCATCAGCCCAAAGTTGTCATACCTGGACAGGGACTTGAACCCTTGACCCTCAGTTTAGGAGTCTGATGCTCTCCCAACTGAACTACACACCCAGGATGCAATGGTTTGAAACTAGAGCAGGGCAGGGTTAAATGAGACATGAGGAAGAAGTTCTTCACCATAGGGGTGGTGAGACACTTGCCCAGGTTTCCCAGAGAGGTGATGGAGGCACCATCCCTGGAGACATCCATGGTCAGGCTTGCTGAGGCCCTGAGCAACCTCTATCTAGTGCAGGATGTCCCTGCTCACTGTGGGGAGGTTGGACTAGATGACCCTTGAAAGTCCCTTCTAACTCCCATGATTCTGTGAAATGGTGTCATCTCAGTTTGTTCCCATGGTTTTTCCATGGTGGCCTTCCCAGGAGGCTATGAAGCAAAGAGATGGTGGGGTCTGGCTATGAGCTGCCAAGGTGGATGGAGAGAAAAATTTGGTCTGGGGATGAAGAGCAACATGTGTGGCACATGCTGGGCCCTGCAGATTGTGACATTGAGTGCAAAAATTGTCCTCCCTCCATCAGCCTCCAGAAGCCCAGCTCAGTCCCCATCACTTCCTTCTTCCCCAAGTGACTTGTTTACTCACTTGACAGCTTTAACCCCTGAAATAATAATAATTAAAAAAAACAAAAACAAACAAAAAAAATTTAAAAACAAAAAAAAAGCCACTCACTCACCGAGACATTCATTGGCCTCGCGGGCACTGGCACGCTGCCAGGGCCGGTCATAGTGGAAGGGTTTGCAGCGGTCACACTCGGGCCCCTCGGTGTTGTGCTTGCAGTCACACACCAGCTTCTGCTCCTTGTCCTTCACACAGCGCGCCGCGTGCCCATTGCACTTGCAGCGTCCGCCCACCTGCAGCTCCCCCACAGCGTAGTAATAAGGAGTCGAGCCGGTTCCCCCTTCCTCCTCACCCCCTTCCCGGCCCCCCAGGTCACGAAAGAGATGGGGGCGGCTGAAGACCACGCGGATGTCGGTGGCTGTTACCCAGTCCTGGAGCACGGGGCTGTTGTCAAAGTCCTGGGCAGAGGGTCGCCCATCGAGGGTGCTGAAGGCAATGAGGCCACCAGTGAGGGGGTAGAGGTCAGTGAGGCCGTCAGTGCAAAGGGCCTCCTGCTCGTTCTGCTTGGTGACGGTGGCTTTGCTGGGCTTGCCGTAGATCTTACGGCACTGGGAGGAGTAGTACTGGTAGGGCACCCAGGTTTTGCCATAGTCCATGGACTTGAGGATGGCGGTGGACTCAGGCCGGGGTGAGCAGAACTGGAGGCTGACATAGACCACCTCAAACTTCTTCCCGAGAGAGAGAGTGAGGGTGACATTTTGGGGCGAGTGGTGGAGAGTCTCAGAGCGCCAGCAGGTCATGTTGGAGGCGGTGTTGAGGTCGGTGAGGTAGGCGGGCGGGTGGGCTCGGCGGGGGTCTGAGGCGTTGCAGTGCCGCGTCGGGGGCTTCCCACATGTGCTGGAGGCTTGAACCTCCTTCCCAAAAGCAGCATTGACAAATTCAGGGATGCAGCGGCGAGGAGCACCGTTCTCATCATAGCAAGGGTCCGGGGGGGTCTGCTGGGCAACGAAGGGGTTCACTGTCTGGGAGAGCTCCAGCATGGCAGTGGTGAGGAGCAGGCGCAGGAGCTGCAGGATCTCCATCCTCCTAGGGTGAAGGATGTGGCTCCTCCTTGGGACAAGAGCAAAGAGTGAATGGTGCTGGCAACCCTTCAGGGATAGGGAACAGGGGATGGGAAACAGGGGAGGGGGAAAACCCCATATCTAGCCTTCAATCACTGCCTACCTTCCCACCCCACAGCATGCCAGGAGCAGGGCAGGGAGACCATCCATTTGCAGACCTTATACACACCAATACTTCACTGCTCATTGGCAGGAGGAAAAACACCATGGGAAATGGCAGAAGGAACTGAGGTCTGGAAGGAGGAGGTGGAAATGAGGGTCCAGCCCTTCCCTGGCTTCTCACAAACTGTCTCAGGAGTAAGATGAAAGCCCACCAGCAGCCCCAGCTCTCACACGCAGCTTGGATACCCTTGTCACCACACCACTGCCAAGGAGAGCTGGTGGGGAAAAAGCAGGGGAGACCTTTCAGCTGCAAGGGTGGCTGCAAGCCATGAGTTATGCAAGTACAGCCTGAAACAGCTCCCACCAGCACAGGAGAAAGGAGACACAGCTAAAATACCTTATGGGGACATTTTACAACAGGCAGGAGGTTCCCAGGGGTACAACCAGGGATAGCATCACTTTCCCTGTCATGCCACAGCTCCAGCAGCCTCCCAATCTACAGCACCCAACCCTGTTTTCCTCTCCTCCCTCCAGCCAAAGGAGGCTGGCAGGGGAAACCCTGTTTCAAGTCTTTCGGGATTTTTTTTTTCTTGTTGTTTTTTTATCCCTTCCTCCAAAAAAGCAGAGTTTTGGTGGTGGAAGAAAGCTGTGTGTCTCTGTGGGCTGCCAAACCACTAATGGGAGGAAGCTCCTCCCTTCCCAGCCATGCTCAGCCAGGATGCCCGTGCCAGAGCCCATGCCCACAGAGCGAGAACAGGAACAGGGGTCTCAGCCCATCCCCAAACACCTCCCCTGGGAAAAACCCTGGCCCTGCCATCTCTGTGACATTTCTTCACTGGTTAATCATCTGCTGATGGAAAAGGAGATGCTCACCACTGGAAAATCAGCAGCTCCCTTGGTGGTCTCTGCATCCCCCACTACCCTGCAGTGCTGCAGAGCCTTTTGGGGACAGGTCAGCCCATGGCTCAGTGACTGGGCAGCCAGCAGGAAGCAAGGGGATGGGTGCTGTCCCTAAAGCACCAGGAGCTCTGGCAATGTCCTACTGGAGAAGCACAGCATGCAGGTGAGCATTATGGGAGCAGTAGAGATGCTGCTATGGAGGAAGCTCCAGGCTGTGAAGAACATCCCCCAGGAGCATTAGCCCCACCACGGGCCATGCTCAGTGCTCAGCTGTGCCACCTGCAAAGGCCTTTTAATGCCTCATTTGGTAAAATAAAAAGGTGTTCTGAAATCCTTGTGAGGAGGGGAGAGGAGAGGGAGGAGAGAGAACACCCAATGGTGGCAAGGGCAGATCCCGGAGGTGATGATGCTACAGGCAGGGACCAGAGCTGTGGCTACTGTTGCTTTAGGAACAGAGAAGGAACGAGCACACCCTGCTCATCCTCCCTGCCCCCATAGGAAGCTCCTTCCCTCCCAGCAGCCAGACCAAGACACCAGCTCAGGGATTTAGTGCCCATCTTTTGGGGGCTCTTTGCCTGCTGGGGAGAAGCCGATGGGGAGCCAAGAGTGGCCCTGCAGTGCATCGGCGCAGCAGAGGCAGGGCATGAATGGAAATCATTATCATCCAGCAGACCACACACAGGCAACACATACTCCCTGCTCAGCTCACCCCATTATCCCACTGAAAGAGAGCCGGGGCCGGTGGTCTCCGTGGGCCTCACCTCCATATTGGAGAGGAGGGTAAGCTGCAATCTGCTCCCTTTTATGCATATTCAGTGTGACCCCGGGACTGCTGGCAAGCTGCCAGAGAGGCCCAGCAGCGGGTATTTCTCTCCCCAGTCCCACTCTGTCCCCCCCCCACTTTTCTTCCACTTCCCATCTTCGCTGCCCCTTGTCCAGATGAAATGGAGATGCTGCTGACTAAGCAAGGAGTAATGGGATGAGCCTCTCAGCGTCAAATCCTGCCCATCATCCACCTGGATCCAGCACGAGGAGGGACAAAAGCAATGGGATGCATCTCCCAGGCACAGCATCCGGAAGGTCTCTCCAGTGAGACTCTCAGGTGACTGCCAACCCCTGGCCAGCACCAGCCCTGTTTGATGGGGACAGGGTGGCAAAGCTCACCCTTCCCAAGGAAGGGGCCGCCCTCCCAGCTCCTCCCCAGAAGCGGCTGCATTCTTGAGGTGGTGATTTCCTCACTCTCCCCCCAGCCTCGGGGAATGCTAACAGCCACGCGGTTTGGAAGGAAGTCATGCCGCCGTAGAGTTTCAGAAGTGCTTTAAAAAAAAAAAAAAAGCCACCACATCCAACGCCCCCACCCCCCCCCTCTTTTTTTTTTTTTTTTTTTTCCTACAGCAACACACAGCCCAAGGCGGCCGGTGGCGTTTCTCCACTTCGTGGGAAGCTTGTTGAGAAGCACAGCCCTCTATGCCTTCTTCTTCCCATTGCCTTTCCGTAGCCTTCCCAGGAGGTGATGCTGGACACAGGGGCATGTACAGAGCCCTGGATGCCCTCATGCCAAGCCATCAGGTGGGTGCTTGGTCCCCAGGACTGAAGGCAGGAAGCAGGTGCAGCAGGTGAGCCAGGACAAAGAGAGAAAACTTCCCCAAACACGGATGCTGGCGCCTCTGGCAGGCTCAGGGTCACTACCCAACAGACAGGGGCAGCAGAGGTAATTACGGGATTAAGTGGAACAAGGCAGAGCAGGGAGGGAAGGGGTTATTGGCCAGATTTGATCCCGGGACCTTTGCGGTGCAAAGCAGCCTTCTCTAATTAAAGCAGGGAGGGAAGGCGTGAGCAGCAACCACAGCCCTGCTGCTGGAACAGGCTGATTTAAGAGGACAGGACACAGCTAAATCTGAGCAGCTGCCACTGCTGGGGAGGGCAAGGGCAAAGCTATAAAGGATGGGAGGGGAATGGTGCTTCCCTCCTGTCAGGGACCTGCACTGTGCTGATGCTGCTTGGGCTGGGTTTCTCCAGGGATGTGAGAGGTGTTCACAGCCTCTGAAGACAGTTTGCCTTGGAACCAGTTAGCATCGGGGTACTTGGTCCCCATGAGGTGCTGCATAGGAATCATAGAATAGCTTGGGTTGGAAGGGACCTTAAAGATCATCTAGTTCCAAGCCCCCTCCCATAGGAAGGAACACCTCCCACTAGACCAGGTTGCTCAGCCTTAAACCCCTCCAGGGAGAGGGCACAAACAACTTCTCTTGGCAGCCTGTTCCAGTGTCTCACCACCCTCACATGAAGGAATTTCTTTCTTATGTCCAGCCTGAATCTCCCCTCTTTCAATTTACATCCATTATTCCTAGTCCTGCCATCCTGTACCCTATCAAAAAGTCCTACCCTTGCCTTTCTGTTCCCTCTTTCAGGTACTGAGAAGCTACTCTGAGATCCTCCTTGAGCCTTCTCTTCTCCAGGCTGAACAACCCCAACTCTTTCAGTCTGTCCTCAGAAGGGAGGCTGAGTCCTAAATGATTGCACAGGCCACTCACCTGCACGGGGCATCAAAAGACTTCTCATGGTACAGCACAGCCATAGAGCAGGGGGCAGAGACCCCCAGGAAGGACCAAAGGACCCCAGCACTTGAGAAGATCCAGCAAATGGATCCAAAGTGCTTGGATAAAGTTGATCCATGAGATCTGCTTGCTCTTAAGCTGTGTCCACCAGCAGCTCAGATGCCCTCTGAGCAGGAGGCCTCTGGTGGGACAGAAAGGGGATTCCAGGCTCAGAGAAGGTGTAACTGGGCACAAAATGCCAAGATCAATTCCCCTAACCAGAAGGCACCTATTACTGGACAGTGCACATTCCTACCTCTTTATGGGCCCTTTCTAATGACAGCATCCAGAGCCACCCACTGCAGATCCCAGCCCCAAGATTGGGACCCCAAGATTGGTGCTGGGGACACCACCACCTCCCTCCCCTCTGCAAGCACCAGCCCCTCACCAACCATGCTGATGCCAGCTGAGGGATTCTTTGTTTTTCTTCCAGCCAACAAACAGAATGCATCAGGACCAAACTGTGCTCTGGCCGTGAATAAATCATACCATGTGCTGCTGGGACAAAAAAAAGCTCCACAATTGAGAAGTATTTAAAATGAAAGGAAAAAGCCCACGCAGACAAGGTGCTGGGACCAGGCTCAGCTTCCTGGAGGGAGGGAGCATGTGTGGCAGGGAGAGGCAGGAGGGATGAGGCAAGTGGGCAGCACCATCACCTTCCCACCACTAATGGAACAATGGATGCCCAGCTGGGATGCAGCTAATGGCACTGAGGAGATGCTTTGCTTTTCCTGATGAGCTTCCTCCTCTCTTCTGATACTTAAACATCAGAAGGTTCCAATCACATATAGACATAGAGCCGTGGAGAACATGCCCTGGGGCTTTCAGCCCCCTTCTTCCCAAAGCACGTGTAGCTCATGCAGGCAATTACAGGGCAGCATCTTCCTGCACCCCCAGCTATAGATATGGCAATGCACTCTGGCAAGGCACAGCCAGCATTACACGAGCCATCTGATACCCCAGCAGTGCCAGGAGATGCACACAAATTACACTGCACTCAGGAAAGGATGGGCCAGATTCTGACCTCAGCCCGTTTGGCATCAGCCAGAAGTAACTCCATTCAGGTCGGGCCAAACCAAGACGTAAGCGACTCCATTCAAATTTACACTGGCATACCTGTGGTCAGGATCTGGCCTGGCTTGAATTAGTTGCAGCCTGACATTACAAAAGGCAGAGACAGAGCCCAGATTTCCTAGGTTATCGAAAACAGCCAAAATACCCCCCCAAAAATAGAAATCAAGTATGAAGCAAACAGTTCCCAGGCTACTCTGCCATGTGCACGGAGCTGTCAAAGGCTGGATGCTGGGATGCATCCCTGCTCACCCCTCTCAGTTACACACAAGCCATGCTGCCCATGGGAGGAAGGGATGGATGTCCTGCACAGGCTTCCTGCTCTGCTCTCCAGCAGCCCTGGGGAGAGCTGGTCTCACTACTGGGAGGGGGGATTAAAACCCAGGATTACCTTTATGTTATGGGGCTCAGTCTGGCTTGCTGCAAGGCTCTGCTGCATCCTGCAGCTGGCACAAGCTGGAGATCTCCTCCTCATGCTCCCATTCCAAGGAGGCATCTGGAGTTTCTGGCCTCACAGAAGCAGAAAGCATGGCTGCCTCCATGATACCCTATTCACTGATCTCTACTACTGCTCGACTTCTTGCTTCACCCAAATCAAATCCCACCCAGCTCCTCCTCAAACCCCTCAGCACACTCCTGCCATGTCTCTCATCCCCATCTGGTGCTCCCAGGGGCATCCCTTGGCAGGCAGAGGGTTTTCCTCCTGCTGCTCCCAGTGGATGCACGGGACCCACATGGTCCTGGCCCAGAAGTCTTCATTGCTTCAACCCCTTCCCACTCCATATGGGAATAAAGTGATCTGGTTTCTATAACGTCCCTTGTTGCCTTTTCACAACATGCCGGGCACAGATGTTGGAAATAGTCTGGATGAATATTTAAAATGGTATTCAGAGATGACAACATTTGGCTGGCTTTGAAAGATCTCTCACATTGGGTAGAAGATGGCTCACGACAACGGCACCGGATACACGGCTGCACTTTGACATCTCATTTTTTTTCCCCCCTCTGCTTCCTCTCTGGCTATTGGTACGATATTTCATGCCCCTGGTGTCACACAGCCTGTTATTGCTTGACTGCCAGCCAAGTCTGCAGCAGTTGGAAGAGGTTGTCATGTACGTTTTTAAACATCACGGGGCAGAGCAGAATATGGAAAATCTGTTGTATTTCCATACCGAGCACTGGTGTCCTGCGCAGGCTCGGGGAGGGGCTCATGGGGGCACAAAGTAATTGCTTCCTTATGGAGAGGGGCCTGGCTAGCAGGGTGGGGGAACAGGAGGCTGAGGTGTCTTGGACACCCTTGGCACAGCGAGATGCTTCCCTGCTGGAGGAAGATGAAGCCATCTCAGTCCATGCCCCAGGTTCTGAGCTGATGCTCAGCTCTTCCAGGACTGGGACAGCTTGCTCAGACTTGGACCACCCGAGGTAGGACCTCTGCTCCAGCAGGCCCAGAATGAAGACACCATGTTTGGAGCCCAGGGAGTGGGAGCAACATCCCTCAGCCCAATCTCCCGCAGCTTATGCCTCTGGCAGTCTCCTCACTTCAGGCCACAGTGCCCTCAGCTGTATCCCTGGACCTGCCTTTTTGCTCCCCAAGGAGGCAGAATCACCTCAGCTCCTTCCTAACCCAGTATTAAACCCACCTTCTTCTCTGTATGGACCCGATCTATCTTACTCTTTCCGTGCCTAGAGGAAGGGATGTCGGGACACCTGGCAGCTTACCCTGCACTTGGACCGCTGGACCTACTGTCCCCTCACCAGCTTGCTCCAACCAGGTGGATAGAAAAGCACAGCAGCTCCCTCTGTTTTATAAACGGAATACTGCAGGGAAAAAAAAAAAAAAAAAAGGTGCCCTCTATCCATCCAAATCCCTTGGAGGGTGTTCTCGAAGCACGGCTCAAGCCTCATCCCTGCTGCCTCAGTTACAGCGAGCTCCAGCCTCTCCTGTCTTGGAGAGCTCGGCCGCAGAAGGGTCAAAGCCGTTCCCAAAAGTCTGGGGTATGCTCACCCTGCTCTACTCTCCATCATCTCATCCTGACCACAGGTCCAACACCTGTGGCATGGAGAGAGGTGAGGATGCTCAGTTCGGCTGAGGGTCCATACACTCACAGGGTGAGCTCACACTACATGTCTGAGCCAGCCAGCAGGACCCCCACACTGAGAGCCAGCAGTGAGCACCACGTCATAGAATCATAGAATAGTTTGGGTTGGAAGGGACCTTAAAGATCATCGAGTTTCAACCCCCTTGCCATAGGCAGGGACAACTCCCACTACATCAGGCAGCTCAGTGCCTTGTCCAGCCTGGCCTTAAACACTTCCAGAGAGGGGGCATCCACATCCTCTCTGGGCAACCTGTTCCAGTGCTTCACTACCCTCACCATAAAGGATTTCTTTCTTATATCTAGCCTGAATCTACCCCCTTCCAATTTACATCCATTATTTCTAGTCCTCCCATCACATATCCTATTAAAAAGTCCTACCCCTGCCTTTCTGTAGCCCCCTTCTGGTATTGATAAGTTACTATGAGGTCCTCCCTGAGCCTTCTCTTTACCAAGCTGAACAGCCCCACCAAGCTGAACAATCCCAACACAAAATTTATTCCTCAGCCCGAGAAAGGTATTTCCATCCACCCACTCTCCGGCGGGACAGGGAAGCTGGGGTAGGGACGCGGCATTTTGAAGAAATGAAGGTTCAGCAGCCCCGAGGAAGAAGAAGCCAAAGCAAACCCACCAAAGGCACCCCAGCTCCCCTCCTCCCTGTGCCACTGCCCACCACAACTGCCAGCCTTCACCTCGGCCCTGCCTTGCCATAGGGATGTCCGGGGGTCTCCCCCAGTCTAGCCCCGGGGCTGCAGTGCATCTCCAGAGGGAACCCACCCTCTGACCCACCCTGCAGAAGACTTCCTCTGAGGCGGCCGCGCTGGGCAGGCACTAGAGATGGCTTCGAACTTGGTGGCAAGGGTGAAGACACCCTGCCAAGGTGCCTTTGTGGTGAGCCTATCAGCGGATAAAGGGCTGGGAGCAGGCGCTGGCGATGCATGCGTGCACCCTGAGCCCGGTCAGTGGGAGCGGACACGAACCCGTCCGGACACAGGGCTCAACGCCTCGGGGGACTATGTACCCCCGCGACGAGGCACCGCCAGGCTTCCTACAGCGCCCAGCACCTCCCGGTCCCCCTGCCGGCTCCGGCGGGG
>VZTY01002603.1:16843-127603 GCA_013400935.1 Turnix velox | reverse complement strand
TCTATGATTCTATGATCAGGAGAGAGCTATGCCCACACATTTGGTGGCTCACATTAACATGCTGGACTGTGAAATACGGAGTTGAAAACTGGGCACAGATTCCCATGCGGTAGTTCTGCTATGGGAGAAGTAAGCACCAGCAAGGCAGGCAGCAGTGGGTTGGGATGTTAAAACATGACAACATGGTTTACCAGAGCTCCTTCAGCAGAGCCTTGAAAGAGCCCATTCACAAAGAGCAGGAATATGCTCAGCAAATAGAAGGACCCAATAAAAGCTGCATTACAAATATCACTTAATTAACCATTACCTACATTTCCTAACAGTGGGAAACTTAATCTGTATGCGAGGCCAACTTCAAAGGGAGAGGAGGTCTAAGATTAAGAAATACAAAAGGATGCATAACCAAAAGTCATGGGATTAAAGAAAGGGAAAGCTTAAAACACAAAATGGAAAAGAAATCATTGAGAGCAAACCATTACACTGCCAGGCGGGGTCTTAGTTGCAAAGTTGGAAGCCCCATGACTTAGAAAGTTTAAATTTAGAGTAAACAAGGCATTAGGAGGCTTACACCCCAGGGAGCCGTCCTGCCTCATCAGGGAGACAGGCCACACTGGCCACCTCTGCCTCCAGTGCCTCTTCTTCTGCTGTCCATACACACCACTCTTCACAAGCTATTTCATTCAAGCCAAATATTTCAAAGATATGGCAATTTAGATTTTATTTATTACGTCTGCATTGAGCAGCTCCTCTGCTTGCAGATAATTAGCTGGGGGAGCTGCTTGTCAGAGAGTTGTATTTCAACCAGGGCAAGATTCATTAATGAAGCTCTTGCACTAGATGTGGAATTTTTAAGAACATCTTTGGCACCGCAGTAACCTCCTCTGGATCCTGGAGCTCACTGCTTAACATCCACTGCAAAGTAATTAGTATAATCTGACAAGTTGTTGCCTGAATTGCTTTTTAATTCACTGACATTTCTGTGACTCCATTCAAACTGCCCATGAGCTGTGGAGATCTTCTCATATGCAATATGACAAAGGGCAGGTTCTCCTCACAGAACTGATGACCATTATTCTTCCTTACTGTCATTTTCCTCTCACTTTCCCCTTGACCATCATCAACTTACAGAGCCATGTTAAAGGGCCATTTATTAATGAGTTTATAGAGCCCAAATACAGCAGGACCCTTGTTCCTGTTGAAGCCATGCAGGGCTGCAACATCAGTGGGACCATAGAATATCCTGCAACTGGACATAGATTCATAGTTTCATAATCAAGGTTGGAAGGGACCTTTCAGATCATCAAGTCCAACCATCAGCCCAACTCTGACAAGCCTCATACCTGGACGGGGACTTGAACCCCTGACCCTCAGATTAGGAGTCTGATGCTCTCATGGCAGGAGACACTGGCCTACCAACAAAGCTAGAGCAGCTGGATCACTTTCTTCTACTTTTTATTTTACTCTCCTACACTGTTAACCCAGGACACTTGGAGGAAATAAAAGCTATTAAACACCTCCACTTTCCAAACCCCTCATTTTGTGATCAACAAGTGGCCCACACATTGAGAGTCATGCAGCTACTGGAAAGTTTATGTCATCTTTCACCAAAGGTGTCAGCTGTCCTTTGCTTTCTGTCACTACAAACAAGAAGGGCAAAAGGGGGTGGGGAGGGGGGAGAGAAGAGCTGGGGAAATCCTGTGGATGGAATTCCTGCATGGAATCTGCCCCCTTTTGTCACCAGTGCCTCACACAATGCTGGAGGGATGGCCCAGCAGCAGGAGATGTGGCAGCAGCAAAGGTATCCTGTATCTCATTTAAGGGACAAAAGGAAATACCATGTCAGCAGCACTAGTGATTCTTGTCACCAGAGTTGTCCCTGAGAGTGCTGAAAGTGCCCAGGGCCACAGGCCATACCTAGGCTTCCTCCTCAGAATGGCTGATCTTTCCAAGAGGCATGACAGCTCCACAGCACTTTCTAATCACAGCTCTTCTCAGCAAACAAATCACAAGGTAAACTGTTGCCCTCTAAAGTGCAATTTCCAGCTAATTTCTGTACATGTATTTATATAAAGACAGAAGTTAGCCGAAAGCATCCAGGATAAATACCTAAGAGCAGAAACACCATGGATAAGTGCCTCTCTAGGGCTTATTATTTTTCTCCTAAATAAGATTTGCTCCAGGGCTTACTGTTTTCCTTCCAAATAATCTGTGGGTTTACTTTTCTATCATTCTGAGAATATTGCAGGTAATCTGCTGTAGGGTATAATCTAGTTTTCTGGTAGTAAGTGATAATTTTAGGCCAACCATGAAATATTCTTTCATACAGAGAGGAATACTGATCCTGAAGAGCCCTGCTAGTGTTGCCCTGCCTGTATATGTGTCTTTGTCATGATTTGTAAGGTTTTCTTACCCCTTTGTAGCAGTTGTGCAGTGGAACTCTGAACATGCAACCTAATGGTTTTGAGAGCTTGAAGATTTTTGTAGTTTTCTGCTTTCACAGTGTAGTTTTCCCTCTTGCTTTGACCTATGTCACACAGATAGGGCTTGCCAAGCCCATTTTTATTCTACATGATGTCTGATTTTTTTAGTGTGAGTGTGGAGAAGAAGCTAAATTGCATTGCTGCACAGCAGGGGGTGATACAGGAACATCTGGATACACCTTCTACTCCAAGGAGATTGACCTGCCAGGGACCATCCTCATCTGTTTTTAACTTTCCCCTCTTTGGTGGTTCTCTCACCTCTCACACTCCTGCATACATTTGCATTTCCCTGACACAAGGACAACTCATGAGATTTTACCTGTGCAGAAAAAAGGAAGGTGATGAACAGATACAGCACTACTATGAGGGGAGACCTCATAGTAACTTATCAATACCTGAAAGGGGCCTACAGAAAGGCAGGGGTAGGACTTTTTAATAAGATATGTGATGGGAGGACTAGAAATAATGGATGTAAATCGAAAGGGGGTAGATGCAGGCTAAACATAAGAAAGAAATTCTTTCTGGTGAGGGTAGTGAAACACTGGAACAGGTTGCCCAGAGAGGTTGTGGATGCCCCTACTCTCTGGAGGTGTTTAAGGCCAGGCTGGACAAGGCACTAAGCAACCTGATGTAGTGGGACGTGTCCCTGCCTATGGCAGGGGGGTTGGAACTTGATGATCTTTAAGGTCCCTTCCAACCCAAACTATTCTATGATTCTAAGAGAGCAGTCTATTGATGGTGTCAATTCTCTCCATCAATAGAACCAAACTGTGGCCTCCATCCCTGTGTGCAACCCCAATTACTGAGATTTCAAAGCCAGGCAGTGCTGTTAAGCCTTTTTAGCCAAACCTCCACCATAACATTGGTTTTAGGTGCTCGCACAGCAGAGCTTTCACTAGAGCTCAATAACTTGAAAAAGAAGTATTCACTGAGTAAGCCCCTGCATTTTGGATTTAAAAGCTCAAGACTCAAGAACTTGTTCGATATCCCTCAAGAAATTTGTGGCAAGGTAGATAATGTCAGCTACTTCTCTAGCATATCTCCATTCCCCGAAATGGTTGAATTGGAATGTTGTTGAGGTCCCTTCCAATCCCTGATATGCTGTGATAATGTAGCCTTGCAGTTTAATTCTGTTTGAGCCATATTCCTTATCTGTAACTGACTAGAGTTGCAGCAAAATGAAGAAATTAATCATTGAAATCCAATTCTGTCCTGTCTAAACCACAGAGAATTATCCACTAAACTGTGCTAGATGTCAGTGCTCCCATACCACAAAGCCATGTCTAGTACAGGTCTGAGAAACACCAGCACAGACAGCTGCTGCCAGGCCAAGGAAAGATGTGGTCCAAAATGAGCATATGAAGTTTAAGATGCAGTACCTGAAGGGAAGTGCCAACTGAACAGGCAACATCTTCTTTAATTAAAGTTGCATAGGAGTGGAGATAGCGCGAAGGACACATCTGATGACTTGGTACGATGCGGCCATAAAAAGAAGACTGGATGCTGATGGTGGTTCTGTGAGGACATCTCAGGGAGACATATTCTCCATCACAGGCATGGTCAGTGTAATTCTTTAGTACTTGTGATATGTAACCTGCAAAAAATTGTGACAAAAACCATCATTAATGAAAGGCAGTTAATATTTAGCTTATTTACACCAGTCTGAAAAACAAACAAGTAACAGGGGACACCAGATTTTATTACTCATCTCACAAACATGCAAAGAAGAGAGGCAACAATGTGGTGGTGAGGAGGTTGCTGATTTGACCCTCAGCCATGTTCTGTATTTTTAATGGAACCAATATTCAGATGCTCCAAACCTAGTCCACTTGTCTACACTGGTTCCTGATTTGAGGCAAAACAGAACAAACTTTCCATCTTATAATTTTTAGCCAGACCTCTGCTAACTGTTTACAGGAAATGCAGCTGAACCAGACTCTAGATAGTGCATGCAAATTTTGCCCCCCCAGTACAAAACAGACTTCAAGAAACAGAAGAGAGTTCCACTGAGGACCACCAAGATGGTTGGGAGAAGGGGAACCTGCCCTGTAACAAGTGGCTTGCTCATTCTGAAGAAGAGACAGCTATAGGGAGGTTATCAAAGAGATGGAGCCAGGCTCCTAAAAGTGGTGCACGGTAGAAGAATGTGAGATAACAGGCTTAAGATGAAACAAGAGAGTTTGAGAACAGGCATTTGGAGTAACTTTTTCACTGCAAGGGAAGTCAAGCAGTGGAGCAGAGAAGTTATACAGTCTAAATCCTTAGATATCTTCAACACTTTACTGGATAAAGAACAGAGCAACCCAGTCTGACATTCTATTTGACCCTGCTTTGAGCAGGGGGATAATCTGAAGTCCTTTCTAATCTGACTTTTCCTGTGAATTTAGGCCATGGGCAAGAACAGCCCAGAAACGGAATTACTAAGAGGAAATTTGGGGTAGAGTTGGTTGTGTGAGGTCCTATTGCATAATGACCCTCCAGTCATATTTTTATTCTCCCTTCATAATATACCATTCTGACTCCTGATTGCACCTTCTGTTCTTAGGCTTTGACACAGAGTCTTTATTTTCACTCTGATTGTGCAAAGTTTCTACCTTTTTAAAGGAAAATGGCCTTATGACTTTTTTGTTCCTTCTGGTTCTTTCATTGAGGATTTCAGAAAAGACAGGTTCCATTTCCTCTATACTATCAGGTAGTGTAAAACAGGCATTAATCTCCCTCTCCTTATTTCTTACTTCTCCTCGATTAATAGACTATCTCCTTCAGTCTCTTATTATCATATGTTCTACTTCATCTGCCTTCTTGGCAGCCAAATGGATTCCCTCCAGTTTCTCAGCAACTTTGCTTTATTGAGCAAACCAGCTTGGTTTGCAGGTACTCTTCATTGCTGCAGGGCACATTGCTTCCTCATGTTCATCAAATTCTTTTCCAAGTCATGATAAAGCACAATTCAAGTGGCTGAGAGAATTCTGGTGGCTTGTCCAGAATCATTCCAGTGTCAACCATAGCTGCCCCCGTGGACACACCTGTAAAGTATCTTTATTCAATTAAGTTAAACACTCCCAGGACCTTTTCTCTGTCCCTAAAGTCACATCCAGCCACTTCCTCTTTCTTACTCCCTAAAACAGTATGGCCTCATCCAGAGCTTTTGCTGGGAATGGTCCTTCTCCCATACCAACATTGAAACCAAACTCAGGAGTTGTGTGAAAGAATACTGGTCCAAAAAAATTTCAAGATGCCTAAAGCAATGATAAGCATTGTTCTGAGAGAAAACGAACACACAATCATTTAGCATCAGCTTTCAAGCTGCCACTAGGAGAGCTGGATTCTCTGATTTCTCAGAATTTTAGCCTGTAGCTTTTATTTAGCATTTCTGTTGCTGCAGTGCCTCGAGATGTATGCCAGATAGATATTTACTCAAATCAACATAATCATTTCCCAATCCTCAGGGCAGCATTTGTTTATAAGAAAAAGCCTAAAACACAGCTTCAACGATTAGAGTGACAGGGTTGCATCAGATGAGGGAACTGCACAGTTTAATTCAATGCCTTTATCTCACTTGCTCAAAGTGCTCTAGGGATGAAATGAACTGCTGGAGTGCATCTCCTTTCCCAGTCAGTAGAATGCACATTCTGTGTTATGTTGCACACTTAGTCCTGGAGTCAGACAAGCTCTCCCTCCTCAGAAGTAATGCAACCACACAGGATGAGCATCAGAAAAGCAAACCACAAACAAAACAAAACATTAAACTTCAGTTTCCACACTGCTACTCCAGCGTGTCAGGACATTTCCCTGAGTTTGACCTATGAGGGAGCCTGATAATAACAACCAAATTGCAGTCAAGACTCTACTGGCTCCTCTGAATGTTCAATTATTCTGTCAGAACAGCCATCCTACAGCATGCCTTTCATATTACCAGTGCAGGATCAGGGAAGGTTTCAACCCCTGCAATTAGAGCAGATCACTTGTTCAAACAACTCTTTCTCCTCGTCTTCCCTCAGCAATCTCAAAATAACTTGAGGTCATTCAAGCACAAGATATTGAAGGGACTGACTGCTTTGATGGTGAGTGGCTAATAATAAACATAGCCCAATGTTTGAAACATCTGGCACTGACCTCTGTCACAGAGAAGATAGTGGTGTTCTTAAAAGAGCAAAATGAGGTGGCTGTAGAGGATCAACATTTTCTTTTTCCTCTCTAAGTATGACCAACTTACACTGCATTTATTGATAGTTCTTCTGAAAGCTTTGCTATTTCTTCTTCCACTGATTCATGGTCGAGTATCCCAAAATCTGAATTGTTTTCAGCACCTTTGCTGAATTTTCCTGAAAAAGTCTCCAGTTCTTTTATACCACTACATGTGGCACCAGGGAGGAGACTAATGGGATGCTCTTTACTGAGCAAAATGCATAAACATATACCAATTTCAGGTATTTTGAGTATCAATGGTATTTGTATACCAAGGTAAGAAGTACAGGAGGAATAGCTCACAGAGCTCATTTACTCTTTCCTGGCAAGAAAGAAAAAAAAAATTTCTTCTGGATGGATGCAAGAAACAGTTTAGTAGAATGATGCAGGAGACCACCAATCAGCTATTCATACACCACAGAATATGACAGCCAAAAAACCCAGTTAATAAAGGTATTATCAAATTATTTTATCACTCCTAATAAAGTATATTTCTCTGCATTATTACCTGGAATACAAAGTGTCATTTCAAACAAAAATAAGGCTGGTTGTTATAAAAGACAGATAGAGACACATGCAACTCCTTTCTTCAACCTCAAATTATGGGATGTAAAATCACTTTTGTCAGTCCAGGAACGTAGCACACAAAATGCATCCCAACTGTGCTGCCACAATCAAGTCTATTCTATTTTATCATGTCTTGGAGTGAAAGTGACAGAAATTCTCCTCATTTTATCAGGAAAATTTTGTGGTCATTCACTTATTTGCCTGTGTGGGGAGAGCAGGTAGTAATTAGAGGTTTTTGTTAAAAACACATATATTTGCTTAAAAGCATGATAAAAGCACAAAAGAAATCTAAAGTATTAAGCTCACCAAAAATTTTTTTTTTTTTTTTAATCTGGGATGATAATAAAAACAATCTCAAAACTCTGGGGTTTAGAAATTCTCTTTAGTAAAGAGAATTTGTAAGTGACCTCTATTTCTTTTCACATGTGATCAAGTTCAAAATTATACCTGATGGAAGAAATTGATTGTAAAGATTGTGAAATCTTTGCTGGTGAATACTTGAGCAAAGGTGGGGAAACTGAAGAAACAGAGAGCAGCCTTAAAATAATGCACAGGAGAAAAGAATGAAATTTTGAGAAAAATATCCATTCGTAAGTGACCTCTCTTTTTTTTCACATGTGATCAAGCTCAAAATTATACCTGATTGAGGAAACTGATTTTAAAGATCGTGGAATCTTTTCTGGTGAACATCCATACTCCCAAATTAAACCAATGTATACAAGGCAAGTGCTAAATGTCTCCTCAATTCAAAAGACTACTATCATTATCAGAGTAGGGGGTTGCACTCTAAAGACAAAATAAACAACCAAAAGAAGCACCTCACAAAGAAATGATAGATCATTTTTCCCTTTAATGAAAAGGAAATGTTCCTTTCAAACAACGTGTGCTTTTCCAAAGTCCAGAGTCTGACTTGTATCAGTCATCAGCAATAAGTCTTTGCTACTCTCAAACCACAGCCCTTAATGTTGACTGTAACTCTATCCCACTCAGAAATGTCAGCTCCCAAGAACCATTTTCACCATTGCCTCTCCAGGGAATCGTAGCTTAGTTGTCATCCAACAGCTGGTTCCAACATTTAGCACATCTGCAGACTAGAGAGAACTAACAGTTTCATACAGAATATAATAATTTTGAAATTACTGCAAATATACCTATCATCCTTTACTTACTTTTCTAGAGTTATAACCCTGCCTTTTTGAAATCCTTGCAACCCATGGAGTTGTTCACAATAGCAAAGCTGATATGAGATCTTTTCTCCCAGCTAACATAAGGTAATAGTGGAATCATAGAATAGAATCATCGAATGTATTGAGTTGGAAGGGATTATTTAAGACCATCTAACCCAACTCTCCTGCCCCCCAGGAACATATTTTACTAGATCAGGTTGCTAAGCAGATCATGCAAACAATGACTAGTGTGTTATATTCAACCACAGTTGTCTAAAAGTGCTAAGCCATCTATTGCTACTTTCACCAATTACAGTTCTAGTTTTGCTTGACAAGGCACAGAGCAACATAATGGCTCACCAGTCATCAAAAGACAACTTTCAGCTTTCGCAAGAAAATAACTTTCTGAGTGTATGCTGGAAGAATAGAGAGAATCACAATAAAACTAACTTATTGTACAATTTGTATATGATCTGAAACAAGGAAATTCATAGAATCATAGGATCATATAATGGTTCGGGTTGGAAGGGACCTTAAAGATCATCAAGTTCCAAACTCCCTGCAATAGGCAGGGACACCTACAATTAGATCAGGCTGCTCAGTGCCCTGTCCAGCCTGCAAAGGATTTTAATGGTCAACAAACTAGTGCATCAAGCAACTGGAGCTAGAGCTAAGCTAGAGCAATGTTTTCTTAAAATAGCCCATTTTGAGCTTTTGTAGTTACAAATATGGAAGTATACACACAGAATTGAGAAAAAAACCAACAAAATTAAAAAGGAATGCTGTACTTAGAAATAAGTGATTTCCCATTATCTGAAGCACTGTGTTAGTGAATAAAACCTTGCCTTTTTTCTGATTTGTCACAGATATTTTACTTCTTTAATCCTCCTGTTTTCCAGGTCTATACTGGTTTTTTTCAATATATATTTTACTTTTCTTCTAGTATCCTCAGTTTCCTTGCAGATGTTACTGAGACTGTAAAGGTGAAACAGAACTATCTTTCAGTAGAAGATTTAATCAGATACTTCTCTGGAGCTCAGACTACTCCTAGGTCAGATTGTTGTTCAGACAGGGTGCAGACTGGAGAATTTCAGCTTATTCTATATATGCAGAAAACTCACAATGGTAGCATCTCACAGAAACAGTGCTAAGCCCAGTGGAGCAGAGTAACATACCAGGAGGATGCATGGAGAGGACTGAAATGTGACTCTGGCCAAGGCTTGAAGCCAGAGCAAGTAACTCATCAAATACATTTCATACGAGACATTGCTGATAATCTTGTGGCTGCAGTAGTAAACTGCTGCTCTCTCCCATCACAGAGCAGTCTAGTATGGACAAGTGGGGTTTGTTCTGCTTTGTTACTAATACTGGAGATTAAAACTTGCTATACAAACCTTCTACAGAGAGATGTGCTTTCCCTTTGGCTGCTCCCCAACCCTTTCACCTCTCAGATACCACACAACACTGGAAAAACTTGAACAGCTTGTGAGCATACTTGGGAAAATACTCCTATTTTAAGTCAACAGTCATTTGCCTACCATCTGATCTTAGAATCATAGAATTGTTTGGTTTGGAAGGGACCTTAAAGATGATCGAGTTCCAACCCCCATGGGACACCTCCCACTACATCAGGCTGCTCAGTGGCTTGTCCAGCCTGGCCTTTAACACCTCCACAGAGGGGGCATACACAATCTCTCTGGGCAACCTATTCCAGTGTTTCACTACCCTCACCAGAAAGAATTTCTTATGAATCTACCCCCTTCCAATTTACATCCATTATTTCTAGTCCTCCCATCACATATCTTATTAAAAAGTCCTTCCCTTGCCTTTCTGTAGGCCCCCTTCAGGTATTGATAAGTTACTATGAGGTCCTCCTTGAGCCTTCTCTTCTCCAGGCTGAACAGCCCCAACTCCTTCAGCCTGTCTTCATAAGACAGTTGCTCCAGCCCTTTGTTCATTTTTGTGGCCCTCCTCTGGACCTGGTCCAACAGCTCAATGTCCTTCTTATGTTGAAGACTCCAGAACTGGACACAATACTCTGCAGTATCTTCTGCAGTGTGGTTGTAGCTCTAATAGTATCCAGTGTTAATTTAGAGAACAGGATTTCTAAAGAAAGCAAATTTTGAAACACAGCTGAGTCCCAGCATTTCAAGTATAAGCAAGGTAACATTTTGTAAATGCTGAATAGTGTTTCATAGGGTAAATGTTGAATAACATCTCTTAGGTCTCCCTGAGTTTGCATAAAGATGAGAGGATAGTAGAAATTAGACTAGTGAAGGCCTGGGTTGACAGGAAAAAACAGGGTATTTTTCAACTCTGGAGGCTCGAATCTAACTCAGATATTAGTGTCGTTTATTATTCCTTTAATCTTCCTAAGTGTACGTTCCTATAGCATTTAATAAAACACTACAGCTCTTCTACAGACCATCGGAATAACTCTGGCAAATTTAATGAGCAGCTCCAATTGTAAATATTTGGAGTCCAGAACTTTACAGAATTGCAAACTCAACACAAAAACCTCGTTTGCTATTTCACCCCCATCTTATGTAATTTTCTTGTAATAATCCACAGGTCTATAGGGTTTGGAGAATTTACTTTATTCTGAAATTACTTTTTAAAGCCCTTTTGGCTATAGAAATCTTTTTTTCCAGCCTCTGAATCTTCACCACCCTTTTCATTAATTTTTTTTTTTTTTAAAATAAGCGCTCAGAATTTCCGTTGTCACAACTCATGTCTCTTGGCCAGCTACCAGAAGACAGGTCATTAAACCATCTGAGAGATCTGCTGTGGGAATTGGAGATTAAAGGACCATTAGCCAGCTTTTTCATGGACTATCTGACACTAGTTACTGGAAGATCTATGTTGTATGCATGCATACTTTCTATTAACGGTCTTCAACCTGATAGAATCATAGAAACTCCTAGACTGGAAAGGATTTTTCAGATCATCTAGTCCAATCATGAACCTAACTTTGAGAAGAATCATCACTAAAGGATATCTCTAAGTTTTACATCTATCCATTTCTTAAATACCTCCAGGGGATGATGCCTCAACCAAGTCCCTAGGTAGCCTGTTTCAATGCTTAATAAACCTTCATGTGAAAATATTTTCCCAATATCATGTATAAATCCCTCTGGCAGAACTTGAGGCTGTTTCCTCTTGCCCTATCATCTGTTACTTGGAAGAAGAGCTCAACCCACACCATTCTACACCATGCTTTCAAGTACTTGTAGAGAGCAATGAGGTGTCACCCCAGAATCCTTATCTCCAGGATGAACATCCCCAGCTCCCTCAGCTGCTCCTCACATGACTTATTCTCCAGAACCCTCACCAGCTTTGTTGCCCTTCATCCCCACTGCCTGGACCTGGGCACACAGGGCTGTTGCTAACAGGTTAGGCAATGCCTAACACATCTCCCTAAAAAATCCATGTATGTGTGCACATGTGTTCATATAAATAAAATATATTTATATGTAGACATACACCCCACAGACACACATGTTTAAAAAAATCAACAGATTTGTAGAATATTTTATCTAGTTTAAGTTGGAAAAGCCTGAACAATTCTGTAACCATGGAGTTAACTTTTAGCAGGGCTAAATTTTTTAGAATGCTTGAATTTGTGTTATAGTATTATAAATATTAATATATTATATAATTAATTTTAGTGCATTCTAAATATTAATGGACATTAATGTCTTTCATTGTAAAAAGCATAAAATAGTATGCATTAGTATGAATTATTTGTCAATTATGTATAGAGCATGTAACATGATCATATTTATAAAACATACCTTACAGCATAACCCAAAAATAATTACCACATCACTGTGGGAAGTCTTATGGGGTTTGCTCAGTACTCAAAGAATGAGAGCTATAACTTTGAAAGAGATTTAATATACACTTCTTACAGCCCAAAAAGGTCAGTTCCACACACTACAGACTAGCTAGGTTGCATTTCATCCTAGAGATGGAGCTGCATTAAGTGTTAAGGTCATCACTTCATAGCTGAAGGAATTACATGGGTGATACTTCCTATGCAGCTTCAATTGGCTCCTTCTCCTTGGCTCCCAACAAAGTCCTTTCCAAAACACAGCCATTACACAAATAAATCACAGCCCTGCTCACCATAGCCTTGCTATTTCATTCTAAGCAGTAATAAAGCTCACACCACAGGGGTCATGTAGCTCTTTTAAATCAAAATGAGTTTATTTTATTGAAAGAACAAAAGCTTTCTCTATGTGGTTTCTATATGAGGGATTTTTAGCAGCAAAATTGTAGTATTGTAAGTAGAATGCCATGATATTCACAGAATCACAGAATATCAGGGATTGGGAGGGACCTCAAGATCATATAGTCCAATCCCCCTGCTGGAGGAGGAACAACTAGACCAAGTCACACAGGAAGGTTCTGAATGATATCTATATAATTTCTGTAGTCACATGGGGACATACTTGCATAACTGCTTTTGCTGGTAAAATTCCTCATATTAGAAAAGTTTCACGGTTACTCATTTTGATTTCCAGTTCCACAATCCTCTTGATCCCACCCCTCCCTGTGATAATACTCATAGAAACCAAATTCGAGCTTAGAACTCATGACAAATTTATCATGCATGTATCATAACAAATTTAACATGCATGTGGAAAGACTCTAGCTAAGAAAAAACAGCCCAAAATCTTGACATCTTCCAGCCACTGTGGACAGTGTTGCCTGCAGTGAAGTTTAAGAGTTCAGAGAGGATCTGTGCCCACTGTCCCCAGACTCAGCAGCTCCCAGGGCATGCTGATGCTCAGCCTTTCCTACGAGCATCACTGGGTCCTATGGCAAGAGACTGACAGCCCTTCTGCACCTTTTGGCCTCGTCACTAAAATCACTGAAATCAAATGTGCTCTGTTTCTCAGGGGCCAGGGACCAATTTATTCATGTGTTGCTAAAGCGATTAAGCAATGCAATGCTGTTATGTAACAGGGAAAGGAGTCAGGATCCATGCACCTCCCTCAGGACTTGCTCTGAGCTCACAGAACATCCCATGGCTTATTAAAGACGTTGTGAACACTTCACAGAATCACAGATGGAAGAGACTTCTAGTCCAACCCTCTGCAGAGCACGTTCTCCTCCAGCAGGCTGCACAGGAACACATCCTGGTGGGTTTTGGATGTCTCCAGAGATAGAGAATCCACCACCCATCTGGGCAGCCAGTGCCAGTGCTCTGTCACTCTCAAGGGAAAGGAGTTCCTCTTCATGTCGAGATGGAATTTTTCATGTTCAGGTTTGTGCCAGTTACCTCTTGTCCTGTCACTGGTCACCACTGAATAAAAACTGACATCCTCCTGATATCCCATCCCTTAAGTAAGCATTTTAAGCATTTCTAAGATACACACACACAGAGTTTCCTCCAGACTGAAATGACCCAAGTTCCTCAGCCTTTCCTCATAAGAGAGGTGTTCTAGTCATCTCATTGTTTGATGGTGGTCAACATCTTAGTCTGTCTCCATCTAATTCCATATTTAAGATAGAATAGGGTAGCAGTGAATATCATTTGCATTTCCACAGCTTGTAGGGTCAGTCAACAATCAGTCATGCTTTCTCCACTCCCAAGAGAGAAACACCATGTAAGTTTCTGCAAGACTCCTCTTTATCTCCATCTTTCCTTTCTTTATCTTCCTCAAATCCTCTTTAGCTGCATCACCCACAGAGAAGTCAATGCTGGTGAGCACCAAGCCTGACAGCATTCATCTAGTGCACCCTCACACCCAGTGAATGAAACCTTTTGTCTTTTCCTCTAGTATTTTGAAAGCATGGGATTTCCCACTCCACCACATATCAAAGACAAGGCTATAATCTCCTCTGGAAACAGGAAATATTCAGCCTATGTCACAAAAGCAGCTGCCATATATCAGATCTCTGGTAGAATCTGTGACAGCTCCTTCGTGTCCTCACATAGCATGACAGTGAGAGACACACCACTGATCCAGGAAGGCTGGGGACTGTCCAGTTTGACCAAAACACAGACTTTCACCTTTGCAAACCCAGAGCAAAAGTTTGCTCCTGTGTTAGAAACATGCAGCAAGGGAAGTACAATTCAGCCTTGATATAACCACACGCCTCTACAGAGCTACAGCAGCAGTGCCTAAAAGCAGCCTGGCCTTTACCCACAGCTTTACTGGGAGTGACAGGAAAGTACCTTGTTACCAACCAAATTAAGAAAAGCTTTTGCACAGTATAATCTCTCTGGGACAATGAAAACAGTTATTTGACCACATAAGTGACAGACAAAGCTTTATGTGCTCTGACCAAAGTCTTTAAGCAAATCAAGACCTAAGCCACAACATTCTGACAAGGGCTGTGAAACACCAACATTAAATAAACAGGTTTCTGCCCATCTGGGAGAACTTACTCTGACAAGATGATGAGTACAGAGAGATGGCAGCTCTGTTTACACCAGGGCAAACAGCAGGAGGGAAGGAAAAGAGCGTAACCCTACAGGAGCTGCTGCTAAAGCCATCACAAGCAGACATGAGTGGTTTGCACACAGAGCCAGAAGCCAGCTTTGGGGCCTTCTGAGACTTACACATCCCTGAAAAAAAAGTAGATTTCAACTGGCAGGTCAAAATACTGAACAATTCCTGTGATCACAGAGAGGGAATCTGAAATCCCGTTATCTTGCATGAGGTAATACAGTGTGACTTACATGTGCAAATACCATCTTGGCAACCAAGAGTTCTCCTACAGAGAAATACTCCCAATCAGGTTGTGATCTCTCCTGTTGATTTTAGCAAGCACTTTGACTCTTCAAGTCTCATTTTTATTAGAAACTCTTTTGTATCTCAAACTGTGAAATTCAAGGCTTCCCTCATTTGATGCTGTATTACAGGAATTTCCATGCCTCAGTAGGTCAGAACACTCTAGATTTTTTTACTACCTACAATTTTTTTATATTTTGGGGAAAAACAACAAAGGGTTCCCCAAAGGGTGGGAAAGAGAGCCACTGCTCAGACATACATCTTGAGATCTTCTGAAACACAGCAGAGAATCCACAACAGTGATTCTTCTCCAGATTAGAGACCTTATGGTTAATGCCCCCAGAACTCAACTCCCAAGAAAATTCAAATTAGGTAAACACATATTTCCAGCAATGAGATTTTAACATCTCCCTTTCCCTACTGCTTTAAATTACAGATTTCATTTATTTATTCCTATTTAGGGTAGATTTGACAAACATAATGGGAATAACAGCTCTGGAATAAACCTGTATCCTTTTCCCCAGGACCTGCAATGAGAACAAGGATGTTGCCCTCTGTGTGACCTTCGCCTGTGAAATGCATATTTCTCTTTGCTTTGGCCAGACCCTGGCAGCTTTATGAACCCTGAGAGAGTAAAGGAAATGAGGAGAGACTGAGACAAGATAGAAAAAAGCTAAACAGTGAAAGGAAGGAGCAAATTAGGGGGAAAAGGAGGAAATTAAAAAGGGAAAACAAGAGGAGACACAGGAAAGAGCAAACATATAAAAAAATTCCTCTTTCTCATTTGTTAATTGGAATTGTGGTCCCTGGGAGTTTATCCTTCCAGAAAGAATCAGCAGAAAGCATCATGGTTGCTGGGCCACTTGAGCAAAGGCAGGGAAACTGAAGAAACAGAGAGCAGCCTTAAAATAATGCACAGGAGAAAAGAATGAAATTTTGAGAAGAATATCCATTTGTATGTGACTTCTCCTTTGTTTTCACATGTGATCAAGCTCAAACTTATACCTGATTGACGAAAGGACAGTGTTACCCATTGAAAAATATTATCAAATATTTGAAAAGGGAGATCAGACTGATTGTAAAATAAAAGGGGAAAATGGAGAAAATAAAAAATGTACATTTGCATGAGTCTCCCCTAATTTACAATAAGCCCCGTCTCTGTTGTCTGTGATGACTTGGCTACAAAGCTCAAATGTTGCCTTAAGAGAATGTGCACATGCAACAGCCTGGTAAAACTGCTAGGTCAGCATCTTCTGTTTAAGGCATTGACTTCAGCCAAGTGGGAATTTATTATTCACCAGCAACTGGACAACTTAAAGTAACAGTAAATGTTGTTAGGGTAGCAGGAATGATGATTTTGCAGGTGAATCACTGAGGGTTTTTTCAGCCTGATATAAACAATATTTTCAAGACCCAGGTATCATGGGTATTACAAGTTCAAATTGTCAGTCTGCCCAACATGCAAGAAGCCTCCACTTCCCACATGTTCCTCCTGGAAAAGGCATTTCAGGAACAAATCAGAAATTTCTGCCTGTTAAATAAGCTACACCTTCCTGGCACTCAAGTGAAAAACCTTTTCTGCACCACTAATTTTCCTGGAGTTTTATTTTTCACTGAGCAATCATGCCATTTGATCATGAAACTTGTATTGAACATATTCTGGTTGGGACTTCAGAAATTAATGGGTAAACTAGTTTATCCTCATTTAGGCTTCATTTTCAATGTTAGATCTTGTTAGACCCCTGTCCTCAGATTTTTTGCCACTGTGTGGAGGAAAACCTCAGCTTAGAAGATTGCCCTTAGACCCTGTCACACATGGAGTCTAGTTATCATTCAAGCTGTCTCTATGCAACCAGGAGAAAGAAGAAAGCACTGTCAGGTATGAAATATTTTATTCTGAATTAGATGTCTAACTGGGAACAGGAGTAGAGGTCAGGCAAAGAGAGTTAGATATATTGCTTAGAGATATATTTTAGATCGTTGCTGATTTTTGTCAGAGTTAGGCTGATGGTTGGACCAGTGCCTTGTCCAGCCTGGCCTTAAACACCTCCAGAGACGGGGCATCCACAACCTCTCTGGGCACCCTGCTCCAGTGGTTCACTACCCTCACCATGAAGAATTTCTTTCTTAGGTCTAGCATGAATCTACCCCCTTCCAATTTGCATCCATTATTTCTAGTCTTCCCATCACATATCTTATTTAAAAGTCCTACCCCTGCCTTTCTGATCTGAAAGGTCCTTTCCAACCAAAGTGATTATATGATTCTAAGTTCCTGCTGACTGTATCACAGCACTGAGCAATGACCTCATGACCATCTTCTGTTAAGGGTTTGCAAAAGTGGAGTTCACCTTGAGTGAGGAAGGTCAATACATGGCAGCTCACTGCCCTGATTCCTTTGGGATTCCACAGGGTTTCTGCTACAGCAATACAGTAGGTTCTAGTGCTAGAACATAGTCTTTGGAGACTCTGTCATTCATCAACCTCTGCTGCTCCTGAAGTCTAGTTGTATCTGACCTTAAAGTGATTCCTACACAAGGTCACGAGGATGATGCAAGTGCTGGAACACCTCCTCCTATGAGGACTGGCTGAGAG
Source organism: Turnix velox (assembly GCA_013400935.1). Classification (NCBI taxonomy): domain Eukaryota; kingdom Metazoa; phylum Chordata; class Aves; order Charadriiformes; family Turnicidae; genus Turnix; species Turnix velox. The sequence continues at coordinate 109,864 of VZTY01002603.1, read as the reverse complement.
AGCTGGGGCTGTTCAGCCTGGAAAAGAGAAGGCTGAGGGGAGACCTTATAGCAGCCTCCCAGTGCCTGAACGGTCTACAGGAAAGCTGGAGAGGGGCTATTTACAAGCAATATTTATTATTGCTTGTAGCAATAGGACAAGGGGCAATGGATTTAAACTAGAGAAAGGTAGGTTTATATTAGAGGTTAGGAAAAAGTTCCTCACCATGAGGGTGGTGAGACACTGGAACAGGTTTCCCACAGAGGTGGTGGACACCCCATCCGTGGAGACATTCAAGGCCAGTCTTGATGAGGCTCCAAGCAATTCTGCTCATGCAGGGAGGTTGAGCTACATGGCCTTTGAAAGTCCCTTCCAACCCTAAGATTCTCTGATTCTATGATTCTGTGATTTAGCAGTTAACATCGTGCTTCTCAGGACCAAACAGCCATCCACAGACAGCTCCTACCTACTGGTGCTATCAAGAAAGTTCAGCTCTGGTTGCCAGCCACAAGACCAGAGGAGAGCTCCCAGCACAATTCATCCAGTCTCACCCTTCCACCTCACTTTCCCAGATATCAACTGCAGATGGTCCCATTTCTAATATCCATGGGCAGGCCAGGAAAAAATAAGGACCTGTGAATGTGAAGTAAGATGAGGCACAGAAAGACTGGGATAAAAAGAGATGTAAATGCACACTGATTTTTAATCAGGACCTCTCAGTTGCATTTCAGGACATGACAAAGGGGATGAAAGGATACACAAAGGCAGGGAACTGCTTTGGCTGGGATATAAGTTAATAATAATAATGAAGACATCTGATTTAATGGAGAAAAGACAGAACAGCCTCATTCTACGACAGCAACACAATCACCTCTATAAAGGCAGTAAGTGAGGGAAAAAAAAAAACCCTAAAAAAAACCCAAGAGGTATTTTTTCCACAGGGTCCTTTTTCTCCCCCACCTCTCTGAGGCCATTCCCCATATTTGCAGCTTCTTTCAAGGACAGAAATAATATTTGGCCTCCTTGGCAACGAAGAACAAAGAGACAATAGAAATCTGACAGTGGAATTTATGAAGCCATGTACTACACTAACCCCTTGTATAGGGACAGCCATCACACCGTGCAGAATGGCCCCAGCCTAACAGCAGCTAGAAAAGCTTTTTTGGCTAAAAGCTATTTGTGTTGCTGTGACACAGAGCAGTTGTTTTAACTAACAGGCTGGAGAAGGGGATTTCTTTTGCAGAGTAGAACTTTGAAGGGCTCTTTGCCTCACAGCTGTAACAGTGTCAAACTACATCTACAGCTCACATTTTGCTCCCTACCTATTGTATCATGTACCAAAACACATCACAGGCCAAAACAGTTTCAGGGTTGGCTGCTGCTAAACTCAATGAAAATTGTGCTCATATATGGACAGCTAAAGGCTGCAGTGAAACTACAAGACCTTGAAGCATTTCCCAGCCTCTGAATCTGAGTGCACATTCCAGATGTATCCCAGCCCCAGGCTGGAACCATCCCTCCCCAGCAAAGGTGAAGCCTGGAGAAAAGGATTCTGAGGAGACACCTCATTGCTCCCTACAATTACTTGAAAGGAGGTTGTAGAATGGTGTGGGTCAATCTCTTCTTCCGAGTAACAGGTGATAGGGTAAGAGGAAATGCCCTCAAATTGTGCCAGAGGTGTTTAGACATTATATTGGGAAAATATTTTCACAGGAAGTGTTATTAAGGATTGAAACAGGCTACCCAGGAAAGTTGTTGAGGCACCATTCCATGGAGGTATTTAAGAGATGGATAGATGTAGAACTTAGAGATATCCTTTAGTGATGATTCTTTTCCAAGTTAGGTTCATGATTGGACTAGATGATCTGAAAGATCCCTTCCAATTCAGGAGATTCTATGATTCTATCAGCGTGGAGATCTGTTAGTAGAAAATTTGCATGCATACATGCAATGTAGATCCCCCAGTAACTAGTGTCAGACAGTCCATGGAATAGCTGGCTCATGGTCCCTCAATCTCCAATTCCCACAGCAGATCTCTCTGAAGGTTTCATGACCTGTCTTCTTGTACCTGGCCTCATCTCACAGGTGGCCTGTTCCAGTGTTCCATCACTCTCACTATGAAAAAGCTTTTTCTTATATATATGTAGAACCTCCTGTGTTCCAGGTTGATGAATTTTCCCCTTTTACATTATCTGGCATGGGACAGAACAGGGAACTACACTCAGTTTTTCTACTGTTGAGTCCAATGTTATGCTTTCCTATTACATTAAAAATTACTTCTGAACCTGTGTATGTCATGCACATTTTGCACTGGAAGGAGCAGTTAATAGAGTAGCACTGAGAGGGACTCAACAACCAGGAAAAATGAGCAAATAGGAGTCTTAGTAATTTTAATTAAAGGAAATGCCAAGTCCTGCTCATGGGAAGGAGTATTCCAAAGCATTGTTACATGCTGGAAAACAGCTTTGTAGAAAAGGATCAGGGGGTCCAGGTGGACACCAAGTTCACCATGAGCAAGCAATATGCCCTCCAGTGCTAGAAGTATCACCAGCAGGTAAATGGAGGTAAGCATAATTCTCAGCACTGGTGAAATCCACCTGGAGCGTTGTGTCCAATTCTGGATTCCCTAGTAGAAGAGAGACATGGACTTACTCTGCTCTTATGAGACCCAGCCTCAAGTAATGTGTCCAGCTTTGGACCCCTCAGCACAAGAAGAACATGGACCTGTCAGAGCAAGTCCAGAGAAGGACATAAAGGTGTTGGTGCACCTTTGCTGTGGGGAGAAGCTGAGTGAGTTGCAGCTATTCAGCCTAGAGAAGAGAAGGCTCCAGGGAAGCCTTACAGCAACCTACTAGTACCTGAAGGGGACCTACAAAAAAGCTGGGGATGGACTGTTTGCAAAGGCACAGAGTGATAGGACAAGGAGGAATCAATTTATAACAGATACAGGCAGGTTTAGATTAGACATTAGAAAGAAGTTCTTCATCATGAGGGTGGTGAGACACTGGAGCGGGTTGCCTAGAGAAGTGGTGGAGGCCCCACTCCTGGAGAGATCCAAGGCCAGGCTTGATAAGGCTATGAACAACCTGATCTAGTCCAGGATGTCCATACTCACTGCAGGGGGATTGGACTAGACAGCCTTTGAAGGCCTTGATGTCCCTTCCAATTCTGTGATTCTATGGTAGTAATATTATTTCAATTATCTGAGAACAAGTTGTAATGTCTCAGTCAACATGTTAGTCCAGCAGAAAAGTCAGTAAGCTCTCTTCAGAAGATAAAGTAATAGTGGAAAGGAGTCTACCAATATCACATGAGGACTAGACTTTGCAGAGAGTGTATCCCCCAGCACTGGTTGGAATTTTTACTAACAGTCTATCAATGTGCTTCCAGTACCTGTCCCTGTTTCTGTAGCTGGGAGCTGTGGCACTGAGGTGGATTGTCTAAAGCAGAGTCAAAGACAAAAGAGGGAGAAAAGTGAAACAGGAGAATGCTGGAGAGCACAGAGATGAAAGACACACAGGAAGGTATTGGATTAATGGACAAGCATTTCTGTTGTGATCAGCTAATGTACAGAGATAAGCATGCAAGTTATTTTCAGTAAAAAAATATCCTGTCAGCCAGAAAGTGATGTACAAAAGATTAAATAGCCAAATAGCTATAACTCCATCTTCCCTTCACTGTCTCTCACCCTCAAGGTGGGAGGGGAGTAAGCCAGGAGGAAGGTCAAGGGATAAAAACAGTGGAGAATTATCAGAATGCTTCAGGTTCTGCAGAATAGTCCTGTCCTTCCCAGAGGATACATCAAGGGCACAAAACTTGGGTTTACACAAGTTTCACCTTACCAAGGGGAGAAATTTCTTGGGTACTATTTCAGTGTAGATGTTACTTTCCCTGCACTGAGAAACAACAACTGTGGTGCCTTGGCTAAAGCATACCGTTTGTAAGGGCACAGGGAGCAGGCAAAATAATTCTCCAAAGAAAAACAGAACATTTAGCTGGGATAGGAACATTCCTCAGAACTGGATACGGGTAGGGCAGCAAAGAATAATCATCAAAAATAAGGAATTCCAAAGAGCAGCTTTCAGAGCTTACTGATTCTAAGATCCCATGAGACTGAAAGAAATCCTCCAAGCACTTCTCATTCCCCATAGGAAAAGGCAAAAATAGAAGGCTCCTGGGCTAGATTACTCAGCAGATCCCTCTGGCACCAACAGATAAAAGAGACTGATCTACTGTTCAGACCCTCATTCACAGCTTATTGATCCAGGGATTCACAAAATCAACAGTAATTTGAAGAGGCTTCCAACTGCCTGCCCAAACTGAGGCAGAAGAGGCAGATTTTTACATCCATTTCTTTCTGCCAAGCCACCAGGTTCAACATCAGTGCAATGGAATTACATCTCCTTCATGCTTGACCCAGTCTGGGCATCAAGGTATTTTTAAAATGTGTTAAAGGGGAACAAGATCAGTAATATTTGCAAATGAGTAGCTCTCAGCAGTCTCAGCATGGCTCATGTACAGACAGGATACATGGCTGTCTTCATGTACTCATCTTCCTGACAAAACCTCACCTAGTCCCCAACTAAAACCATAAGGGAAGACTGATGAGCACAGTCTTGTAAAGAGTGCTGGAGGAGGTGATCCACAGCAGCTCTTCCAAAGTCTTTTTTGATTAATTAATTCATCCATTGCTGAAAAAAGTAATATTGACTTCATCTTCTGGAACCAATGTGAATCAAGGGGAAAAACAGACAGATCAGGCATTAACAAAACCCCCACTCTTGACATAAAAGTGAGTTTGATTGCACTGGTATTTCAGATCCCCAAGGTCCTGATGCAAACTAAGGGGAATCTCATTAAAGCAGATGGCTTCAGAGGGACAAAAGCAACAGCATGATATAGTAGTAAGTGGTCTTTTTCACAGCAATTATCATATGCAATCTTGCTTATTCAACATCTGTTATGTCCAAGGAAGAACATATATGAGTTAAAATGGCACCAAAAGAGGGCTGGCTCTCTGAGGAGTGTCTCTTGTAACAAAATCAATGCTCTGAAACTTTAACCAGCCATTCTGCTCAAAGCAGTGTCGCTGTCATTTATTCTAAGCTCTCTTTATCCTAAGTTCAAGACAGAAGCTGGGAGAGGTTAACTCAAACCCAGTTTGATGTTGTCAGATGACCTTCAGCTTCAAAAAGTGCAAAAGTCCCCATGTATAAGCTCCATGTCACAAAATCCCCCCTGAAGAAAGTTCTGTCAGCTGGTAAAACGTCTGTACATCTAAAAACTAGTGTTCTCAAGATTAAATACAGAATATGGGGATTTATCCAGGTGGGTGATACAAAGTTTACACACCTCTTCCTGCCCTACCTTGAATATAAAACAAATTTACCCCTCTAATGCCTATATAACATTCTCCTTGAAACCCAAAATCCCATACCACTGAGCAAATTTCAGCATAACTGCTCTATCCTGCTCACACCTGACTGGCCCCACCTCTACAGAGGCAAACCTAAGCTGAGACAGACTATTTGTGTAAGCATGTATGAGGTAGGCATCCACCTGACATTAGAGCCCTTAAATTAACATCAAAATCTGAACTACCAAAATTTGCATCTCTTTAAAGTCAACAGTGAGAAAGAGGCAGCTCCCTGGAAGTATTTAAGAGACAGGCAGACATAGCTTTTCAAGATATGGTTTAGTGATTGTTCTTGCCAGAAAATAGTTGACGATTGGACTTAATAATCTGAAAGATCCCTTCCAGCCTAGGCAATTCTATGATTCTGTGACAATTTCTGAGCTGTTCCAGATCCTTTTAAGATGATTTTGTGGAATCTCTGCTCTGGGTGACACTCAAAACTCAGCTGAACAAGATGCCAAGTGACTTCAAAACTGTTATCGTCATAACTTTGTTCCAGTTCCAGGAAAACACTTAGAGATACTTTAAGCATGTGTTGAATTCCCCCTCACTTCAGCAACCAAAGGACTGATGGCTCCTCTCTACCTAGCACTCATGAAAACCTCAGCAAAACAAAGATGTTGAAAAACTGGAAAGAGTTCACCAAGAGGACCACCAAGATGATTAGAAGGCTGGAGCACGTAACATACAAGGCTAGTGAAAATATGTTTGTTTAGCCTGGAAAAGATTAAGGGGAGGACCAAACTGTAGACTACACTTCTAAATGGGGTTGTTTATTGAAAAGAAAGCCAGATCCTTCCCAGAAGTGCACAGAGAGAGGACAGGAAGCAAAGGTCACAAGATGCAACAATGAAAAATCCAACTGAACACAACAATTTTTCACCACCAGACCAGTTAAGTTGTGGAACAGGTTGCCCAGAGAGCCTGTGGAAGCTCCATCCTTGGAAAATTTTTTTGCTTAATTGGGTCACAAGCTCTGTAACAGAACTTGGAGGTCCACCTTGCTTTGAGCAGGGGTTTTAACTAGAAGTTTTAGAATCATAGAATAGTTAGGGTTGGGAGGGACCTTAAAGATCATCAAGTTCCAGCTCCACTGCCATAGGCAGGGACACCTCCCGCCAGATCAGGCTGCTCAGTGCCTTGTCAAGCCTGACCTTAAACATCTCCAGAGAGGGGGCATCCACAACCTCTCTAGGCAACCTGTGTTTCACTACCCTCACCATAAAGAATTTCTTTTTTATGTCTAGCCTGAATCTACCCCCTTCCGACAGTCTCTTCCCCTATAAATGCATTTATGACCCCCTGATTGAGTTCTAGTCCCTTGGTGTCCCTTAAAAGTGTTTAATTTTCTAGTACAGGCACAGCCACATAGAGCAACTACTATCCATAGGACAGGTATCATTTTCTAAGTCAGGGACCTGTGCCCTTACCTTCTTTTCCCCCAGCCAATTTCAATCAGTTTCTCTTGCCAAAAGATAGAAAGTTTTATTAAATGTTTTGAATAATTTGGAGGATTAAGCTTGTAATACTAGACTAATTTCTCCATCCCATACAACGTAACATTCTATCTCCTTCTCATCTTCAGGCAGCTCCTGGGATTCTTCATAATTATCACAGAATGCTCTGTTGAACTGACATGAATTAGTTTTAATCTATAATCCTTAAAACTGTATTTCATGTTGCAAGCCTGCACTTCTCAGAGGAAAGAGGCATATGGCATATTGCAGTGGAATTGGCTCGGAGGCAACAATAGGTGCTTTTGTACTAGGGAATGGCACATTGCCTGGGAATGGGCCACAACATCAAATTGATATGCCAGGCTTTACCTGCTGTGGAAGTATTAAATCTCAGCTGATAGTGGAGCTATCACCTTTCGCTGAAAAGCACCTTGATCTTAGCTTTGCCATCCCTTTACCATTAAATGTAAATTACTCAAATGGACATGTGGAGAGACTGGAAGCCGGGGAAGATAATTTCCTAGAATGGCTCCTAAAATTCAGCATAATGAATTGCAGCTCTCCCAGCCCCCAAGACAAGTGAGTCTCTGGACCAGTGAAGCACAGAGGATTACATTCAGAAACATGGGTCCTCTCAAGAAGCCTTTGTTTGCAAGTCATTATCAATGCACATTGAAGTCAATTTGCTCATTCAAGTCACTGCTGGGACTCTTTCACTTCAGGGCAGTCAACCTCTACTGATGGACACTTTGCAGATGAGTAAGGGCTAGTAGATTTAGCTTAGTGTAGCAAAAGTCAGTAAGCTAGGAAGTCCTCAAGGACACGTGTTACTTGTGTCTGTTTCTTTCCACTCAGCTGAGCTATTTGAATTAGTTCGGGCTCTGGATATATCCTGATGCCCTCACTTGTTTTCCCCATGTAATGCAGCTCAGCAAGAAGGGGCAACAGTATCATTTTCAGTCAACAAATTTTTGCTTTTACCTCTGCAAGCAAGTCAGGAGAATGGGTCCTTCACCAATGGTCCAGAGGACTCACCAGCACTAGGCAGTTTGTGATCTAGGACTCACTTCAGGTAAAGGAGTGGCATTTTTTAGACATCTGCATAGCATCTCTAAAAACAGCACTGCAGATCTGATCGGGCTACAGAGAATGTGTTCAGGTACACCCATCTAATTTCAGCCAATTTACTGAGTTTTGTAGGAGTACCATCACCCCACGATGCATCAGCATCCATGGAGATGGAGGGGTACTTCAGCAGGACAATTCAGCCAGCTTAGGATACAAACCTGCAGCAAGGTGCCTGGGTCCCTCCATGGACCACAGGATGTGCCCTGTCCACATATATTCCTAATGTGAGCATCACTTTTACATTGGCAGACTGCTTCACTTTGTGGTTGTTCAAACCTTTTGACAGATATGAATCCCTCAAAAGATGAAAAATATTAATGTATGAATAGCAACTTTCTAAATCTGGGCTATGATTATGTTAAGTCCCACACAAGTATTCCTAAGCAGCTGATCCAGGATCTTGCTGTGGACCAGCCACCATGTCCCTACTCCTCACAGCTTTATGTGCTGAAGTAGGGTAAGGGTAGTTCATGGAGAAGTAATTACCAAACATCTCGTCTCAAGGAACAGGGAAATTTGAAGCAAGGACGAAGCCTTAGAAAAATTATATCAGAGCTTTGGAGACTTCATAAGAAGTGCATAGTGAAAAGGAGATTGGTCCAGTTTGGGATAGAAAAAAGAAGCAGAAAGAAAACAAGAAAAAATAGCAGTAACACTGTCAAAACACAAATTCGAGTTTCATTTATCTCCTGCCTACTCGTATTTAATCCTTTTTCAGGAGAGAAGTCATCCACGCTAATTAGTGCAAAGATTTATGAAGGAAGCAAGTAAAAGATGGAAGAAAGATGTTATTCCTTAAATCCATAGAGATAACAAGGGAAACTTCACTTAGCATTAGAGCATAAATTTTCCCAAACCATCCTCTCTTAGTTTTATTGCTGGGATTAGCAAATTCCCTGGAGTTCTTGATTTCAATGTGAATGAAGTAATCAGCAAATGGACTGCCTTTGATTAGCATATCTACTTAGAGAAAGATGCTCACCTACCAAGTTGTCATGGCAAGTAATTGTCCTTTTTGCTATCAGCTCTGTGCTCCACCTGATTCCTGTGGGAGAGAAAGGAATGCAACAGCAAAGAGTGGGCAGTACTTGTTCCACTCACTGGAGGGTCTTTCACCCTGATGATGAAAATTGGAATGGCAAACAGACATGAGAACTAAGAGATAAAGAAGGGTAGTGGGAGAGCCATCTCTCTGCAAAAAAAAAAAAAACCTGTAAGTTTCATCAACAGTGAGCAGACTTACTATCCACTGTAAGCAAAGGACAGGAACACCTCATTTTCTCTCTGTTGTATCTCTCCTCTCCCTATGAAGACAAGGGAGAATTCATGGCTGAGATTTCCACCTTTTTAAACTCCCATATATACCTGAGACGTGCAGCTTGTGAATCACAGCTTAGACAGTCTAATTCAGAGCCCCAGCTTATGGGTCATCTATGGTCAAGAGCACAAGGAGATGATTCGGGCAGCCAGGCTCTGATTCCTTGCACAGACAACAGAGAAGAGCAGAGCCCATTACTCACATCATCAGAAACTAGTGTCAAATGTGTCAGCTGTGGCAACTTATCTCCACTGGCTAAATGAGGCAGCAATGACAAGTGATCCCAGTGTACCCCCTCATATCCACCAGTGTCAGTCAACAAAACCTAAAAGACAGTGGGAATTGTTTCCAAGAAAGGCTTCTCTGTCCAGGTGGCATAACAGGCAAGAAATGAGGCTTTTATTAATAACAGAGGGGAGAAGATTTATGCCTACAACACTACAGCTCTTCCTCCAGTTTGCTTTGGACATTAATAACCCCACATGCACATTAAGGGGTTTGTGGCTTCAGAGATTCACTATCCTTGTATTGTATCCCACTACAGATACAGCATTGATAGGCTTTAGGAAAATGCACACTGACAGCAGCACTGGTCTTTTTGGAAGCTTTCACCAAAATAAGGGAGCCCTGCAAAGACTCTTAGGAAGGGGGATTTGCAGGGGATTACAATTAATCCAGTTTCAATTACTGAGAAGTGAACTTCTGCCTAGGGAATTAGGACTGGTATATTAGTTAGCTTTCTTCTGCTGATATCTTTCACTACAAACCTCACAGCATGCAACAGAGACAGAAGTAAGAAGCCAGATCTTCTGCAGCCAACAGGTCATGCACTGCTTAACCCTCCTGGAGTGTCCTCACGGAACCATCAGGATAGGAACCCAAGGGGCAGGGAATAGTCCAGGGTTACCCCGAGGGCAAGAAAATTCAGAGGCCAAGAGGAAAATTAAGATCAACCTCCAATGCTTGCATGCCAAGATCTGAAAAGGGTCCCTTGAATATGGTCAAAGAGACCACTGGAGCACATGAGAGACCATCCATTCCAGTCTCACTTGAAACACAGCTCACTCCACACCATACCATGCAGAACAATTTTATGTTAAACAAAATGCAATGACTGGAATCTTATAATACCAATGCCACTAATGGGTCACTATCTAATGGATAAAGAACAAGGCTGGGCTTCTGGGGCTTCATCCAAGTCACCAAACTGCTTTGTAGTGTCCTGGAAGTCTTCTCCATTTCCAGTGTGTCATACACATTACTTCCCATTCCGTCCTCTCCCTTCGTGCCCAGATTTTGCTCCTACAGTCCCTATTTTGCCCCCAGTGGTGGAGTACTAATATCTCAGCACCAACATTCATAATTTTTTTCCCTACTCTCTGCTGCAGGTACTTTTACAGTCTGCAAGACACAGAATACAACTACACAAAGAGCAACTTAAATACTGAAAACGATGAGGCAGGTTTTGGAGAATATGTAAGCAAGGGGAGTCACTTGGAGAAATCCAGTCTCTCATTGTCCATCCACTCTTTGCAGGAAGGGAGTGTCAGGCTTTATGGCCAGGGAAAAAGATATATTCCTGGTTTAATTCCCAAGACCAACAAAGAAGTCTCTTGGTTTCAATAATCTTCCCCTACTTTCCTGTGCTGCAGCTCCCCATTGTTTGTCTTTGACTTGCTCACTTGCAAGACTTTCTTTCCAAATGCCAAAGACAGTCTCTTCTGCTGCAGGTATAGTGAAAAGGGCACCTTTTTTTTTTTAAATCAACCTCAGAGAAATTCACTGCACTCTTGTAAAACAGTTTATCATCACAAAGTGAAAGCTTAACCCAGAAAGGTTTCTAACCTCATAAACCACAAGCTTCTAACAAGGGAAGAATCAAGAGACTTTAACAAGCCACTGGAGTACATCAGGCCCCCTGAGTCACCCTGGGAGAACAAAACCACAGCCAAGAAGTTCAAGGATCTAAAGCTTGACAAAGCTATTCACTTCCAGAGCCTTATAAATACTAATTTCTGGACTAAAGGGACATTCAGAGATCGATCAAGTGTTAAGTTCAAGACCTGCTGTCATTCCTGGCACTGGGCAATATTTTAGTCAGAACCTAGTGCTATTAGGTCACTTAGGTCTCAACCCAGGCAAATATTTTATGTATTTGACCTTCAGGCAAGATATGGGGAAATAGGAAAAGCAGGAAAAAACCTGCTTTTAAAAACTAAGCATCTATTCATTCATTCACATGACCCAGTAGACCTTCTGTGGCATCAGATTACCAAGGCTGCCACACTAAGCAAAGTGAAAACTCCTGCTTCTACTGCCCAAAGAGGGATCCATGCTCCCTGTGCCAGTGCAACAACAGCCACGCACTGCTGCAGCATTTTAATTCCTTCCACAAAACAGTCTGACTTAAGGATCCCCTCAGTACTATTTCTACACATAGTTTTTTTCTAGCAAAATAGTTTAGGAGCTCAGCCTCAAAACCTGCCAAATATAACTGCACTGCAGCATCCTCTTCGCTGCTTTTTCTATTGCCCCAATTTTTCCCACAAAACACCAATCCTAACTTATATGAGACACTGTTCTCCATACATCAAATTAACTCAATATAACTATCTGAAGAACACTAATATCATCTGACTGATGGCACTCATGGTCCCACACATGCCAGGATACTACCAGTGTTCCCTCTTCCTTCTGCAGTGGGGAGTTCAAGGTGACTCAGGGAGACTGTGGAATCAGATGAAGAAGAGAAAAGGGAAAAAGATAGCAGGGTTTTATCAAAGTCCAAAATCATATCCTAGGCACAGACCTATAGTGTGAATGTGTATCTCATTGTAGCTTAACATCGTTTCAGGCTAATGCTAATTAGGAACATAGTCATAACTGGGGTATGAAATAGGATAAACACCAGGCAGTTAAGAAGGTGATCATTCATTATTATGTATGGAGAAGAGGAAATTCTGCACAGCTGTCTTGCTTATCATATCACAGGGTTAAAATCTCCCTGACTGAATCTCAGCAGTCCCTCCCCATCCTGGCCTCCTCCAGCATTTATTCCCACCTCGGGGCTCAGTGTTTTGTCTAGCGGAGAGCAGGTGAGATTGGCTGTGTGGTCTCATAAAGCAGAGTAATCTTTAGCCCAAACTTGCCTGCTTGATCCTCCTGCCTAACAAAAAGAAACAATAAGGCTTTCAGCCTTGTTTACACGGGTGCTTAAAAAGCATCTCAGCTGCTTGAGCAGCAGCTCCCATCCCCCTCGAAAGCCGGGTGAAAGATGTCCTGCCCTCCTTGCTACAAAACCTGGGCTCAGGTGCAGTCTCACTAGGGAGCCATTCCCATTCATCACGTCAGACATTCTCCTGTTTAGCCACGGTCTTTCCCATTAAAAAACAGTGTAAGGTACATGCTAAGTGTGGGGCCATTTTTATATGGCAGCTTGCCTACCTGCCCAGCAATGAGCTGAAAGACCTAGAATATATTTTAGAAGAACAAGGTTACGTATTAGGTCGAGGGAGGCAATTCTGACCTTTGGCTGTTCTTGTACGATCCCAACATCAATGGTGCATCCAGTTCTGGAGCCCTCAGTAGAGGAGGGACATAGACCTGTTGGAGTAGGTCAAGAGGAGGCCACAAAGATTACCCAGGAGCGGAGAGAGTTGGGGTTGTTCAGCCTGGAGAAGAGAAGGCTGTGGGAAGACCTTATCACCTACAAGAAAGACTGAGAAAGACTTTTTGCAGGGGTGTGTAGCAATAGGACATGGGGCAATGGTTTTAAACTGTCTAACTGCACCTTGGGAGGGGTGACACAACTATCACCTCTCTGGGCAACCTGTTCTAGCGTTTCACTACCGTCACTGTAAACAATTCCTTCCTTGTATCTAGCCTGAATATGCTCTCTCAAGTTTAAAATCAGTAGTCCTGGTGCTATCATTACAGGCCCTATTCAATACCCCAAATCCCCTATTTTTCCTACAAAACACCAGTCTTAACTTAAATGAGACACTGTTCTCCATACGTCAAATGAACTCAAGATAACTATCTGAAGACCACTGAATAAATACCTGCATAGATTAATACTGCTCTTTTCCTCATACAGAGAGGCCAGGATAGCCCAATGCAAACCCATCTACCACTAGTACATTGTTTCACACTCACCAAACACTCTACCAAGGGTGACTAAATGCCTTGTTCAAACTGGAGATGGCACTGATTTGTAAGTGGAGGAAAGATCAGAGACCTCCATCAGTATTCCCTCTGCCTGTCTTTACTGATTCCCAGCAGAAAGGGAAAGAAGGTTTTCTCTGTGTTTTTCCACCCCTCTGTCACAACAACAGTTTCAACTAGACTTAAAGTAATGTTTGGATGCAAAACAGATGTCACTTCCTCCCTGCATACCCCTGAAGGAATTTGGTGCTGTTTTCATGTGTGTTGTCTCCCAGGATCCTGGGGATATCCAATTTCCCATTCAAACACAGGCAATAGAAAAAGCTGAAAGGCAGATTTTTGTGGATTTCTCCTCTGTCCCATGCCCGAACCTGTAACATGAATGAGGCTTTTGGTAGCTTTGTCTTTCCTTTTTAATAACTACTTCATTTACTACTTACAAAAGCCAGTCTTCTTTCCTTGTGGCAGCCTCCTAATATGATTCCCCCCACATCACTGAAGCCCAATTGTGCTCAGAAGCTGGGTTATTCAAAAAAAACAAGAAAGTTTGGATTACACAGCTATTCCTGGTGGCATTCAAAGCCACTGCACCCCCTCCCCATTCAGCTCTTCAGCAGGGAGAGATCCTTCAGCCAGTGCCACTTCCAGAGTGGTAGGGCAGGCTGAACAGCTACAAGCTTTCCCTCCCTGCCCAGTTTGCATCTTTCCATCTGCTGTGGGAAAAAGAAATCCCCTGGGTGAGGAGTTAATGCTTTGACAAGCCAGTATTACCCTTCTCTGGTGGCATATCTCTGATGTCATGTTGAATCTCACAGCTGCCAACCACTCTGTGGACATGTGGAGACTCCCTGGGTGCTTCTATAGGGAAAAGGAGCCTGCTGCATACATGGAAATACCATCCAGCTGAAGATTTCCCTATAATTCTGGAATTTCATCTATAATCACACCACCATGCTGCATAGGAAGTGACAGGATCATCACACCCTTCATGGAGGTTAATGATCAGCAGAAAGGAGGGGCTCAGACTGCTCTAAGCAACCTTGTAGAGACTGGAAAATCCCTGTCCTTCCCAGATCTTCCAGATGCTAAGCACATCATCCTGGCAGAAGTTCTGTGCAAGTAGTTTACACATGAAACTGGAAAACCATATCACTGCTGAATCCATCTGGATCTGTCTCCCCCCAGTCACTTTGGACACAACCCAGTACCTCCAAGAGCACTGAAGACTCAAAGGCCCCTTCTCTACCCATTCCCTGATCCCACAACAAGCACTTCAGCCCCAGAGTATGAGGAGTTTGGAGCAGATCTGTTTGCTTGAGAAATGTCTTTCCCCTTCTGTTCCAGTTTCCCCAAAAGCCACAGAGTCACTTTAGCAGCTGAAAACCTGCACTTTTTTTTTTAGTGCTTCCCTCCTTTTTTATTTAGTCTTTTTCCCTGTGCAGATTCATTAGATTTTAAAAAAATAGAAGTAGACCTATCAACTGACTCAGAGGAGATGAAAGAGGCCAAAAAGAGAGGAAAAGATGAGACACAGAGAGATAAAACAACTTACCAAATCACATTCAGGCTGAAGTGCAACTATTCTAATCATCACTACTGATAGTAATGTTGGTTAAAAACCTCCTTAAGAAGCTTAAAAATTTTGTGTGACCAATGGTCTCCACCTGTCTTGAATTATTACAAATAAAATAAATGAAAAAATGCAACTGAGTACCTCACTATTGATCTGTCCCTTCTTACCATTGTTCCTCAAAAATTTTTTAAAAAGCTTTTTGCGCAAAAGTTTTTTTGAGTTGTTTTGTCTTTCAAAATCCTCATTTTGGGTTCAAAAGGGGAAAAACAATATGTTCTAGAGACAAAGAGCTTGTAGAGCCTGATTTAATTTATTTGTTAAAAATAAAAACTGCTACTTGTTGTTATGTTTTAAAGTGAGGTGGTTTTCCTGCACCACAGTAATAAATGACACTTTTGATTAGCCATTTGCTAAAGAGCTAAAGAGCTTTGAACTATTTGATGGCTTGTTAAGGCTGAGATGAAATCGTGATTCTCCTTGTCTAGAGGCAAAGTTTTTCATTAATTTATTTGCAAAGAGATGAATAGGCCGAATTTCTCCCTTTCAAGCCTCAGCCCAGGATCCTCTATGCTGTGTACATGCACAGCCGGCTCTCCCTCATGGTGGAGACAGGCAAACCTTTGCTTTCCCAAAGAGCACAGAATACCACTTTCAAGTCAAGCAGCTCTGAAGAGAAAGACGTGGGGGTGTCAGTTGATGACAAACTCAACATGAGCCAGCAGTGTGCACTTGCAGCCAAGAAGGCCAACCAAATCCAGGGTTGCATCAAGAAGAGTGTGACCAGCAGGTCAAGAGAGGTGATTTTGCCCCTCTACTCAGCACCGGTGTGACCCCACCTGGAGTGTTGTATCCAGTTCTGGAGCCCTCAACATAAGAAGGACATTGAGCTGTTGGAAAGGGTCCAGAGGAGGGTCACAAGGATGATCAAAGGGCTGGAGCAACATGAAGACAGGCTGAAGGAGTTGGGGTTGTTCAGCCTGGCAAAGCCACCCCCCCGGGCGGCCCTCGTAGTAGCTTCTCAATACCTGAAAGGAATTTACAGAAAGGCAGGGGTTGGACTTTTTAATAGAATATGTGATGGGAGGACTAGAAATAATGGATGTAAATTGGAAGGGGGTAGATTCAGGCTAAACATAAGAAAGCAATTCTTTATGGTGAGGGTAATGAAACACTGGAAGAGGTTGCCCAGAGAGGTTGTGGATGCCCCCTCTCTGGAGGTGTTTAAGGCCAGGCTGGACAAGGCGCTGAGCAGCCTGATGTAGTGGGAGGTGTCCCTGCCTATNCTCCATCCCTGTGTGCAACCCCAATTACTGAGATTTCAAAGCCAGGCAGTGCTGTTAAGCCTTTTTAGCCAAACCTCCACCATAACATTGGTTTTAGGTGCTCGCACAGCAGAGCTTTCACTAGAGCTCAATAACTTGAAAAAGAAGTATTCACTGAGTAAGCCCCTGCATTTTGGATTTAAAAGCTCCAAGCAAGCAAAAATCTGTGCCCTACCTTCATAAGCCACAATAATAGTTAATTACCCTCCTTGTTTAAATGTTCATGTCTTGTTTCCAACAAGAATTATTCACAACTGGATACAGGCCCAGGCTCCCTCTAGCTGAGGTAAATGAATTATTTTTCTTCTCTCAGTTCCCTTCACTACACTTCTGGAATACAAAATGAGATTCACTAAAGGTAATTGAGCTGTTGACAAGTCTCCCCAGCCAGAGACACAGAATTAGTGTTGCTAATTTTCATAATTTAAATTACAAACTGAACAGTAATTAGTGTTTCTCTTGGAGCTCCATCTCTTGGAAACAGGTGATTATGGGACAAACTCTACATTGCTTACTTTAAACACAATGGAAAAATCTAGAAATGCCTCAACTACCCCTAGCAGATATATGGGTACAGTCAAAGACAGACTGAATTAACTCTTACTTCACTTATTAAAATAAATTATTATCATTATAGCAGGTGTCATGATTTGCAACTGTTGAATGTTTGGAGGGAGAGAGACTCCTGAGCTATCTCTGAGACAAATAAAGGCTCAGAATATCAAAAGAAAACAAAAAGTTCTTCTCCTGGCACTGAGAGGAAGACAGATAACCAGAAAGTTTTGAGGTTTGAGTAGAACACACATAACTCACAACAGCTTTGCCAGTAAACATTGCAAGATCAAGGATCAATTCTTATTGCTGAAAAAGTGCAAAGTTTTCCTTGGCAATGGAATCTTCTCTGGCCAAGAAAGCCTATATGAAAGACCAACTGGGGACAAACTAAAATCAGCATGCTTCTGATCTGGACCCATCAAGGTAGATGCATCTCCAGCATTTTTCCTGAGATTAAAAAAAAATGAAAGTGTTGACCTAGGACACAGAAATCCCACATAGCAACTGAGAAATGATGACTCCTATAAACTGCCATATAGTGATGATACACAAGATGACTTTTGCTATTCCATTACTTGAATTTCTTATTTTAATTCAACTACTAAGTTTAACTGAAGACACCAGAGATCTAAGTGAAGCTTCCCTACAGGCTGGTCCTTGTGTATCCTGCAAACCAGGACAAACATCTTTTACAACACCACAAAGTGACCTCCTTGATTTAATAAAAGGCAGCACTGCACTAATTAGCTAGAGCATCCAGGATGTTCAGCTTTCACATTCCCCACGTTTTTCTTCTTCTTAGTCTGCACTGTCACTGTTTGTCTCCAAGTTCAATTTGCCTTAAGGGTAATATAACAGTCCCCAGGTTCTGATGCTGCATGGGGTTAAGTCAGGCTAATTCAGTCAGTCTCCTACTGGGCTTAGATAAACAAGCCCATATATGCCCCCTGAGCCAAGGGGGGACCCACTACACTGAGAATGATTCCATAGTATTAGTATTGAAACTTATTCTATCAAGAAAATTACATTTTCTTGTATCTGTGGTAGACATGAAAGGTATTTCTCCTGGAATTCAGCTTGCAATACTCAGCAGGAAAAAGATCTTGGTTCACAAATCTCAAATATCTGCTTTATTTTTGACTATTCAATGAAAAATTCTGTTCAATCAAGACCTGGTAAACAGATTATTGAGAGCTGCTTTACTCAAGTTTGTGCCCTGCAGAAGTCCATTTGACAGATTAGCTCTTCCTCAGATGTGCTCCCCAGGAGACAGCTTAGGAGGTCTTTTAGTAAAATGCTGACACTCAGTAGTCTAAATGCTTACTTATTTTGTTTGGGTTTGCTTTCAGAATGCTGCAGGCAAGGAGATAATCTCAGATCTGGGATGCAGAGCATAATCTCACCACGTATTTGTGTGCTCTTCCCATTTACCTGTGTGTTGGAAAAAGTCTCACCTTGCCTGCTGAGTCCTCATCACTACCTGAAACATCCATGACTCTTCCCCCAACGAAGAACCCGCTTGAAAACCTTTGGTATTCGGCTGGCACATATATATATGTATGTACATATATCCCATAAAAGGTTTACTTGCTCTTAATTTATTAACTCTGATTTCCCTTTATCTCCAACTACAGCGTAGCAGGGGAAATTACTACCTCCCACCGATGGTGCTACATCAGCAACAGCACCAAATAAGAGTCTGCAATAAATCTCTGACTTACAAGTACATTTTAAAAGCTCCACTTAATCTTGTTAGAAGTTTAAAAAGAAGTTAATATTTAACTTTATATCTACATGTTTTAAAAGTTTATTCTTTGTGGGCTTTTTGTTCCAAAAGTGATTTTTGTGTGCAAAAGTTTAACAAGAAATGCTTTCAAAGAGGGGAATACAACTTGATTTGGCTGAGCTACAGCTCTATTTTTCTTATAGTACTTAAAAAAACTCAAGAGATGCCAAAATTGGACATTTCCAAAGGACGTTAAATATTTTTTGAGTCTCAGACTCCTTCACAACGGCAATGGACAGTTAGGTCAAAATAGATTAATAACGAATCCAGGATTGATTTTAAAAGTAAAAATATTATATCCTCCTCATAGAACTGTTGCATACTATCAACATCTGACTACCTCTGCACAGATTTGTAAATGGCAAATGATAGTGCAGATTAACAATCTCTAGTTGCACCTGATCAAGATGACATTTTAAGCTGTGACAGCAGAATTGATGGGAAAGGCAACCTTCAAAAAGGCTTGTGCAGAAGCATTAGGCACCTGTTTGCTTTATTGACAGAGCAGGCTTTGCTGAAGAAGAATAGGCAGGATATTTAATCTTCATGTCAAAAGACACAGTGGCATTAAAGGGTAGAGAGTTACCTCAGGGACAAAACTACAGTCTTCAATCATCCTGATCGTCATTGTTTTGGATACTGGAACTTGATTCAATAACTTCACCCTTGTGCTCTTACACCCCTCTTCCCTGCTCCCACTTCGAAAGGTTTGGGACTCCAGCCCTCATTTTAAAGGTGGTAATTACACAAAACTGGCAACACCAACAAGTTCTGGTGCCAAGTCAACTAACACCAGAGAATAAGAAGGAGATATTAATTATAGAGAGTGGATAATTGCTTCCTTAGCAGTTAATCCTCCCATTTATCCACCCAAAAGGTCAGATCCAGAAACCCTACACCCTTTCAAAGCAGAGTGAATAATCTGTTCTTGTGGCCCCATGCCAGAACCCTTGGCTATGTGCTAATCTGGACTGCTTAGGGGCAGAGCCTGTGCCAGCCATGTAAAGAAAATGTAAACACTCATCTTTCTTCCTGGCCACTTGAAATAGGCACCTTAAACTGATCAGAAACACAATTCATCACAGCCAATTTCTGTTGTTTAGCAAAGGCGAGCAACACTTTGGTGTCTTGTTATGCAAAGACAAGGCAGAACATGAGAGCTGCAAGTCTGACTGCACACAAATTAGTGTGAGGCACTAAAGTGCTCTTCTCTTGCCCCACAGAGAGAAAAGGTGACTTTTGTCAGACTTCCCAGTGCTGAGCACACAACCAGTACTGCTAATGTTGCAAAGAGAAGAGCTGAAAAGAAATCACACAGAATCACAGAATCACAGAAGACCCGGGTTGGAAGGGACCCCAAGGATCATGTAACTCCAACCCCCCTGCCTAGCAGGGCCACCTAACAAACACATCTACTAGATGAGGTTGCCCAGGGCCTCGTCCAGCCTGGTCTTGAACACCTCCAAGGACGGGGCATCCACAACCTCCCTCGGCAGCCTGTTCCAGGACCTAACCACTCTCCTAGTAAAGAACTTCCCCCTAATATCCAACCTAAATCTTCCCTCCTTCAACTTGGATCCATTTCCCCTAGTCCTGCTATTGTCAGCCCTTTCAAAGAGTTTACTCCCTTCCTGGGTGTAAGTTCCCTTCAGGTATTGAAAGGCTGCAATGAGGTCACCCCGCAGCCTTCTCTTCTCAAGGCTGAACAAGCCTAACTCCCTCAGCCTGTCCTCATAGGGGAGGTGCTCCAGCCCCCTGATCATCTTCGTGGCCCTCCTCTGGACCCTTTCCAAAGTCTCTATGTCTTTTTTGTACTGAGGGCTCCACACCTGGACACAGTACTCCAGATGGGGCCTCACAAGAGCCGAGTAGAGTGGGAGGGGAAATGCTTCCCCTCTTCCAGTTGAAGGCACTGCAGATAAGACAACCAAGAGGATAGTCTGGCAAAAGGTTGGTGACCTCAGACTAATCACATCAAAGAAATTAAGAGAAATTAGCGTTATTTCCCTATAATGCATCCTATTGACCAACCACATGAGACATACAATGTGTGCAGCAACTGTTGATGATAGCTCGCCCTGCTGTTTCTAGATGTCACCTCCAAAATATCATGATAACTGGATCAGGTTATTCCTACATCCCCACACAGAGGTCCTGTCACACGGCTGGCAGAGTGACACCAAAACCTATGATGCTATGCATAGAAACCTCCTCAATGCTACAGCCTCTTCCACAACTCCTGTTCACATTTTCCCCCACCCTGGTGGCAGAACAAAGCCACACTTCTGAATGAGTATAAAATAAACCCCATCAAACTCTGTTTTAACAACTTTGAACCAGCAGAGGAGGTTCTTGCATTACAATGGTGCAGCATTTTTCATTGTAGAAGTCCTAAAGCCAGATTTCCTCTTTGGTAAGATTAGATTCCTGCAGTAAAGTTCTCCATTAGTTGTTCCAAATGAAAAACATCCAGAGATTTTAAGTGACATGGCTGCAGACTCAGATTCAATGTAAGATTTAGCTGCCCAACAAAAATCTTCCAAGAAGCCAGGAGTCTGAGCAGGAGCTAAGGTCCTACTTAGCAAAGATCCTACTTAAGT
This sequence comes from Turnix velox, assembly GCA_013400935.1. Lineage (NCBI taxonomy): Eukaryota > Metazoa > Chordata > Aves > Charadriiformes > Turnicidae > Turnix > Turnix velox. Next base: position 88,566 of record VZTY01002603.1, on the reverse strand, counting down.
CATGTTTCAAAGACCATTAGAAGGAAATTACTTCTGGAACTGTTTCTCCTTCCCTGTTGCCCATTAAAGGAACTGTAACAACAGTGAAGATGGAAGGAGCTAAATTCCAGTCTCCTAGGTGAGGAAAGAACATTGCAAAGCAGGCTTTTCACACAAGCAACCACCTCAGACCAGGGCACAACAAGGCATTTTCTTCAATCCCTGTAGGTAGCAAATAGGGCAGAACAAGGCATCTTCATTTCCAGATATCCCAAATAAGCCTTGATATCTACATTCACAAAACCAGAGAAACAAAATAATGGGGCTCACACAAAAGAGCTGAATCAGGCAGGTGAGGGGATTCCCCCCAGGACATTTCAAAATTATGGAATGAGTTTTATTTAATGTGTCATCAACTTAGTCTCATTTGTTTCATTTCTTAATTGCACTTCTTTTTACGGAACAACAGAAACTTTTTGCTTTTGGTATTTAGTATGAGCAATTTGTTTGGCACACATAGGGAGTACTTTAAGGCTGTATTTCCCAGTCTCTGTTCAGCTCACTGGTCAGAAAGTGACTCTGGAGAGCTGGGAAAAGCCAGTACCTCAGCAGCAGGTTGCACTTCCCTCATCAGTTACATCTATGCTGCCTTGGAAAGAAAGAGCAGGAGAGAGACTGTCACAGCCTCAAATTTGGGCAGAATTTGATCCTCCCTTCAACACACAGAACTGCATGAAATCAAATGCTGAAACATCCAATCTAAGTTAATTTTGAGCTACAATTCTATGGTAAAATCTCCATCTGAGGAGTGCCAACTCTGTTTGAACAATGCATTTGGGTTTTTTTTCCCCCTGACTTGGGGCTTTTTAAAATTCCTGTCCCCCACCCTGCTTTTGAGTCAGTCTCTGCTTGCAGCATTCCTCAGTGAAATGCCTTTGTTTCCTTTCCTGTTAGGAAAAGGCTTGCCATACAGCAGGCACCGTCACAGCCTAGTAAGCTGGCATTTGGTTATGCTTTTCTACTCCAACAGCTCTCCGCAGCCATCAGCTGCAAAACAACTTCCAGAGGCTGCCAATTAATTTACTGGGCCATTAATCAATGTATTCTGTACCAATAGCTTTCAAACAGATAAAAGCCACGTAGGACCGGATCATAGATGCCAGATTGCCCATGCTTGGCTGAGCTGTACTTGGTTCAGCTCCTCCTCTGTGTAAGGGCAGAAAGGGAGGGGAGAAGTTGGAAAGCAGCTGGGAGTGCTCTGGTAAACATATGATGGTACATCAAAATCAGTTGGTTGAAGCTGTTTTCATGCCTCCTTCCCTTTCATGGAAGCATCCAGTTCACACAGGAATTCGTTCCTGAAATGCCAGGTCTTAACTTTGGTTAGTTGAAGAAATGCCCAAATTTTGGCAAGGGCAAAATGCAGGCCCCTCATTTCAAACAGCTTTATTTACAGCATGAGCACAAACCAGTTGCAGGAAAGAACATGAAAGTCATATCTGATTCCCAATATCCAAGTATATATAAGTGACAGAAACATTTGTGTTTCTATCATATGATGCTCGGACAAGTACCCATCATATTACATGGGACTCATAGAGTACCCCTGAAAGACTGTGACAGGGAGCAGGTCACCAAAATAGTTCAGGTGGCCAGAAGATATTCCCACTCCACATATTGGGGGAACTTAGTAAGGAGGATGCGTTGGAGCAGAGAACATTAATATTTTCTGGCAGAGATCTCCACTGCTGGGAACTCAAGGTATATTTAAATAATTATCTTTTTGACCACTGATCCCCAAGACAAACAGTATATTTACATCTCACTTCCTCAAAGCAATAGGACAAGAGGCAATGGTTTTAAACTAGAGCAGAGTAGGTTTAGATTAGATATCAGAGAGAAGAAGTTCTTCACCATGAGGGTTGTGAGTCACTGGAGCAGGTTGCCCAAAGAGGTGATGGAGGATCTATCCCAGGAGACATTCAAGCCCACACTTGATGGGGCTCTGAACAACCTGATCTAGTGCAGGACAACCCTGCTCACTGCAGGGGGGTTGGACGAGATGGTCTTTGAAAGTCCCTTTCAACTCAGTGCATTATAGGACTCCAGACAAATTATCAGGCCAGGCATCATACTGGGTCACTGGAGTACCTGCAGCACAGACCTGACAATGAAGTGTGGAAATCCTCCTCTGCTCAGGTGCCAGAAACAACCTGCACCACACTCAGGCTGTGAGAGTATAGGTATTTGTATAGCAGTGCACCACCTCCAGAAAAATTTCAAGCACATCCTAGAAACAATCAACAAATCCAAGACAAAGAACTCTCTACCAAATCTTATCCCTTTTGGGCGAACCAAGGTACTGAACAGCATCATCATAGACCACTGATACAGCACTTATTGTGGCTAACTCCAGTTAATGTTTACATGGAGGTTTAGCCTGCCCACTTGCTTTCAAGCTTTTACGACCAGCCCAGTCTGAATTTCCACTGTTCATTAACACAAATGTTACCAGAGAGAGGAGCACTGTATGTCTCTAAACCCATTTACCCTCCACACTACAAGGTAGATGGGAGGGTCCTGTATAAACAGGTTTTTTTGTTTGAGGGTGCCTGACAAAGCAGAGCCTGACCTTTCCCCTTTGGGGGAGCAGCAGGCTTCAATTAAATGTTGCTGAGGGTTGGGGCTATTTTCCCCTCTCACAGGTCAGGGTGATGCTTGAACTCTCCTTGCCTCAGCTCTCCCACCCACCCCATCAATCTCCCCTCAGCCCTGTCTGACAGCTGGGGTCACTGGGATTTATAATGGTCTCTCCCCACAGCTACTTTCCCTGCCACTGATAAGTCTGTTCACTGGGCTGCTTGGCACGGAGTCCCCTTCCAGCAGAAGAATTGTAGAATCATAGAATAGTTTGAGTTGGAAGGGACCTTAAAGATCAACGAGTTCCAATACCCCTGCCATAGGCAGGAACACCTCCCACTACATCAGGCTGCTCAGTGCCTTCTCCAGCCTGGCCTTAAACAACCTCCAGAGAGGGGGCATCCACAACGTCCCTGGGCAACCTGTTCCAGTGTTTCATTACCCTCACCATAAAGCCGGGCAGGTTTAGATTAGATATTAGGAAGAAGTTCTTCACCATGGGGGTGGTGAGACACTGGAACAGGTTGCCCAGAGTGGTGGTGGAGGCCTCATCCGTGGAGACATTCAAGGCCAGTCTTGATGAGGCTCTGAGCAATCTGATCTAGTGCAGCATGTCCCTGATCACTATAGGAAGGTTGGGCTAGATGGTCTTTGAAGGTCCCTTTCAACTTAGCATATTCAATAATTCTATTATTCTATGATTAACTGGAACTCAAGATGGGGGCTAGGAAGCCAGAGCCCATATTACTCTAGAAGATGGGAGAATGGTCCAGCTATGTTTAACCTGAGCTCCTCTCAGGTTGTATATAGATCATTATCACTGCGGTGTTTCTGCTACCAGACCTTTATTACTGTACACTGGCCCAAGATCCATCCCATTAAGCTTTCATAACACTGAACACATTAAAATAATGCAGAAGAGTTCTTTCTTCCCCTTCAGACAGAGATACAAAGCTCAGACTGGCTGGATCCCAGTTACAAGCACATTTTTCAATGGGTTTCTTATCATAAATACACTTTTCATAATTTCACAGACAGCTGAACTCTGGCTACTATTCTGGACACTGCTTTAAAGAGCTTTGATCAGACTGTTCCCACTTGGATACTCATCTGCAGAGCTGCTGCAATGGCCCAGGGCCCAGGACAAGCCTTTGCTTGCATTGGATGCTGAAAATAGCACCAGGGTGCTTCCAGGTAAGGTGGCCAGAGTGTGCAATTAGATTTCCTCAACTCTTGTTTTAGGCAATGTAGCCAAGCTTCGCAAACCCTGCTCATTGTTTTCTGGGAAAAAGTTGTCATGAGTAGGTAAGGAATGAGTGCTTAGAATCATGGAAATCACAGAGGTTGGAACAGACCTTTCAGATCCTCTGTCCAATTATTAACCAGACTCTGACAGGAACCATTCCTAAACCACATCTCTAAGCTCTATGTCTACTTGTCTCATAATTACTCCCAGAGATGGTGCCTCAACCACCTTCCTGGGCAGCCAGTTCCAGCTAATGCCAAGAATGGAGCAAATCAGAAAAAAGGACTATACTTAGCTTCTTCCCTCTTACCTCTGGGCCACAGCCCTGCAGAGGGACTCAGGATGGGAACTGCTTCCATGTGTGCTGATGTATCTGTGTGTGCTGGTGTTGAGCACACTGAAAATGAACAGAAGTGAAAGAAGCCAGCAGGTTCTCTGTGAAAGCAAAATCTGGTGACAGTATGCCAGGTTGGGCCAAGAAAAAATAGAAGTCTTCCTATCTAAGATGTCACTCTAGAAACCCACTATTTAATTTTTCTCATTAATTGTCAGCTTACAAACCACTGTGTCTTGGCTGCTCCACTAGTGATTAAGGGACTTATTCCAGAACATGAAGAGCTCAGCCCAAGCAAAACATTGTTCTGAAACAGCCTACATTCTAATCCACAGAATAAGTATCAGGTTTTCTGAATCCTAAGTCTTACATATTTGTGTAGAAAATGACACCACAAACCTTCTCCACAGAACAAAAATATCTCAATTATTAGCCCCATCCAAAAGGTCAGGATTGTTTCTTCCTGCTACTGGTCAAGCACAGCAATATATCACCAGTGTCTCAATGAGTAGGGTTTGCCAAGCCTGGCTACACTGCCTGTCACTTACTGGCCAAAACAGTCCAAAAAGCTCCTGCAAAAAAATAGCAGGTCAAGATGAATCCTACAGGCCTGCACTCAACTGAGAGATCACCCAAGCAGGTCTTTATTTCTGAAATCACATGCCACCTTCTTGCTACAGCTTTTGCTCTTCAAAGTTCCTATTTGCTCTCTTGCCTTCCAAAGTAGTGGATCCATGATGCCAGGCCACCTGGCACATCAAAATTTATCTTCAGATTTCATTATCCAAACCCAATATTTCTTTCTGCTGACTAATGAAATTAGCCCATCACTTCCTAACTGCAGCATTTATACCTAGTCTGTTTTACAAGGCCCAAGAAAACAACTCCAGGTTGTCACAGAGAGAATGAATGTCACTCTTCTTCTAGAACAAGCACAGCATTTATAAGAATAGGAGATGGCACACACAGCAAAACAATAAGCGAGCATCCTTAGGCTGGAAAGCAAAAAATATCTCTCCCAACCTCATTTTGCTGGTAACTGTGCCTGCCACATGCCTAATGTCTAAGAAAACTTCTTCCCCTCACACCCCACAGCACAGCTGAGCTGAGCTGTTACTACATGAGCTCAGAATCAGTTACATGGCAGATTCTCTGCAATGCAATTCAGGCTGATTATGACCAATCAAAAAAGCACATGAACTTCCAGCCAGGAATGAAGCTTCTTCAGGACTGAAGCTCCAGGAGTACTTCCAGTATCACTTAGAGAAGTACAACACAGGAGAGATTCAAGGCACTAGGATTTCCATAAGCCCAGAAACTGTGGATTTGCCCATCTAAGATGATGCTGAGCAGATGGAATGAGCCAGAGCTGTACCTCTAACCTCCCAAAGCTGAGGAACCTCAGAAAGAGGAAAAATGGCAGATAATACAAAGAAGTAGATAGATAGGATAGTTCCCAAAAGTAGAGTGTGAGGATGCAAAGGAAAGAAAGTGAACTACAGATAACAGCAGCAAGTACACTATCAGCTGTGAGCTAGGCTTGCACATGAACATCTCCAGAAGCAGCACTGCTTCTGAGTCACATTTCCCAAGGCACAGTCATGCTGCTTTCTTGCTGGCACCGGTGTGCAAAGAGATGGCTGAAGACTCTCAGCACAGTCCCAACAGCTTGATAAAATAGCTTGGACAGTTCATGCACAACCCATCAAGAGCCAGGTAGCATCACCAAGAATGGTGAATAGATTCAGCACAGATCACAGGTGAAAAGATATTTCTTCCTTCAAAAAGTGCATCATGTTTCCAGGCATTGGAGAGGTTGGTTTGAACAAGTCCAGAAAATATCACTGAGAGGCAGAAGAGGACTGTCTTCTGTCTCACTCATCAAAATGGTGAAGATCAGTCCTTAATCTCCCATACTCTGCAAGAGAAGGCTCAGGGGGGACCTTATAGTAACTTATAGTAACCTGAGGTGGTCCTACAGAAAGGCAGGGGAAGGACTTTTTAATATGATATCGGATGGGAGGACCAGAAACAACAGATGTAAATTGGAAGATTTAGACTTGACATAAGAAAGAAATTCTTTACAGTGAAGGTGGTGAAACACTGGAACAGGTTGCCCAGAGAGGTTGTGGACACCCCCTCTCTGGAGGTGTTCAAGATCAGGCTGGACGTGGCACTGAGCAGTCTGATATAGTGGGACGTGTCCCTGCCTATGGCAGGGGGGTTGGAACTCTATGATCTTTAAGGTCCCTTCCAACCCAAACTATTCTATGATTCTATGATTCTAGGTATCTTAATTAGCCTTGTAATCCAGTGATTTACATGAAGGGAAACACTTAAAAACCATTTTATCATTCATATTGCGATATCACAGTGGCCAGACAACTTCTTTTTCACCCTCTCCCCACCCCCAGCAGGTTTATCTTGACCAGAAACGATCCCCCCCAGCTTCACCACACAGATGTACAAGCGATGGGAAAATGCAGAGGATCTGGAGTGAACAAAAGGCACATCAGGCCCTGCTGGGGTGAGAATGCATATCTGTATGGTAGGTTGGACTCTTCACTAATCCAGCTCTGTTTCTAATGAGATTGGTTCCCATTACAGCAAAAGGAGGTCTGTGGCTTAATTTGCAAAGGGGACTATTGTCATGCAGCTTGGGGAAGCAAAATGATCTTATCAGTTTGAACTTGAACCCTGCCCTCCAATGGCATGGACAATGAAAAGAAAGATAAAGTGATTTTTGTTGATCCAGCGAGAAAAATGGTCTGCCTAACACCAAGCTGCTTCCTGCAGCCACTGATAGACCTTTGTACCCCGGACACCAGCCATAACCACTGCCAAAACATACTGACCACTATCTGGGCATGCTAACTTTGAACCAAATCCAAGCCAAATGGCACCAATTGCATTTACAATGCAACTTACCAGTGTGGCAGAGCCTCTGCTCCTGCAGCACAGCCAAAGTGAAAGCCTGGGACTGTCAGCTAAAGACAAGCAAACTCAAAGGGTAGGAAGAATCAGTTTTTTTCAGTTCTCCTTGTTGAACCTCTGCTCTGCCTCCCTATTCAATCCCTCAGCTCCCCTTAGCTGCTACAGAAGACAGACAATACTCTTCTGGGAGTTCCATGTCCCACACAGCGGAGCTAAAACAAAGAACATTTTGGCAAATAACAGCCAGGCTTCATATATTCTTTTTCTATACAATTCATTCCATCAAAGTTGTTTAACAGAACAAAACCCAGTGCTATCCTTTATTGTGAGGCTAACAATAAACCAACATGTGAGCACAGCGTGGGTCACAGATGTGTGTGCCTCATCATCAACAGTGGAGCCACTTCCCTGCTTGACTCACTTTTATAAAGCTTTAACCTCTTTGAGCTGGAATTCATCTGGAGCACATAAACCAGGAAGCAAACAGTGTTCACACAACAGAAGCAGCCCCTGTACAAAAGATACATGAAGAGAGGGACGTGCTTTGGAAACAGTCAGATCAACAACCTCCGTTTCCAAGGGGTTACCCAAGCAATAAAAATCTGGAGAGAAACTAAAGGGGACAGATTCCAGGGCCTCTATTTTTAGTGATATCTCTTTCACCAGCAGATATTTATTTATGCCTTTGAACAGATACATTTACTTTTTTTTTTTTTAACTCCTATGAAGGCATAGAAGCAAAGAAAAATTTGGAAGGGGAATGTCTTCAAAACTCATTTATAAAGATCTCTTGGAATATATTCCGACAACGGATCCCAAATTTGTAATCTTGTTTTAAGTACTCATCTCATCCCAAATAAAGCAATCCTCAAAGATCAACAGATCTAAAAAAAAAAAAAAAAATAAAAGCAAAACCAGCCCCCTCTTATATGCAAAACCAGACATGGCACCAAAAATATGCACAACCAGACATGTCACTGGACAGCCTGATCTAGTGGCCTATGGCAGGGGGGTTGGAACTCGATGATTTTTAAGGTCCCTTCCAACCTGAATTATTCTATGATTCTTAAAAATGCATTTTGTACAATCTGCAGATTTAAAGTTTACCATCATATACACCTCTAGCTCATATTACATACAACATACAGGTATAATGTTGCCCTTTCCTTAGTGTACTGGGTCTGTCTAGAGTTAATTTTCTTCACAGTAGCTCCTACAGTGCTGTGCTTTGGGTCTGTATCCAAAACAGCACTGAAGACAAAGTAATGTTTTAGCTATTGCTAAACAGTGTTTGCACAGCAGCAACACTTTCTCTGTTTCTCACTCTGACCACCCCCAGTGAATCAGTGCAAGTGGTTGGGAGGGAACACAACTAGGCAGGAGACCCCAATTAAAAAGAAAGGCATTCCACAGGATATAATTTCATGGCATAAATAAAATTCAGCAATAAACCAGACTGGAGTAGGGTTTAGGCAAGTCAGACATCTTGGGAAAGATGAGCATTGCAGGAGGTGGTGAGCGATTGCCTTTGCATCACTCACTTTTCCTTTCTTTTTTCTTACACTTCTTAATCTATGAAGCTATTGATCCATGAGTTCTCTTGCTTTTTGTCTTTCTTTCCTCTTTGTCTCTCGTACTGGGAGTGGGAAGGGGAAGCAAACAAGCAGCTGTGTGGTACTTAGCTGCCCATGGGGATTAACCCACAACACTTAGCTACGTCCATTTGGCTTTGCAACTGTAATCTGTAATGCTCAATTTAACTTGTGCAGCCCATTTGCATATATGCATTACACTATTGAAGAAGCAATTCTGCCTGTGTATCACAGCTTAAGAGGATGGGTAAGGGGCTGCTCTTGGGAAAAGAAAAGTAGATACTGAAAAAGTCTTTGAAATATTGAGTAATTACAGCTACTGATGCTCATCTTTCTGCATTGGATGTTCTCCTCTGTTACGCAGATAGCACTCCAGACTGTCCTTCCAGAAAGATTAGTAAATCCCTGTATCCTTGTAAATATATCTGCATGCAAAACAAGCAGAACAAGGTCTAAATAACACACATTAAATAAAGCCCTAGGCCCTAATGAACCAGAAGAACAAAGAAAACAAGTGTGAGGTAGCTGTCCTGTGCACTGGTCAATACAGAAATCCCAAAGAAATGGAAAAAAATAGGATGTTCTCATTAAAGAGTAAATCATAACATGAGAAAAAACAAAGGGCTGGATTAAAATAGTCAAAATGATACAAATTTTAACATTTCTTAATTTCCAAATATTTGGTTTGTAATCTCTATGTTCTTTGAATATTTGCATAGAAGCTAAACTTTTTAAAAATCAAAGTGCAGAATTTTTTCTTGTAGCATCTCATAGGCATCACCAGGACCACAATAGCACTGCATGGACATAAAATGATAGAACAGCTTGGGTTGGAAGGGACCTTGAAGATCATCTAGTTCCAATTCCCTTGCCATAGGCAGGGACGCCTTCCACTAGATCAGGCTGCTCAGTGCCTTGTCCAGCCTGGCCTTAAACACCTCCAGAGAGGGGGCATCCACAACCTCTCTGGGCAACCTGCTCCAGAATTTCACTACCCTCACCGTAAAGAATTTCTTCCTTATATCTAGCCTGAATCTACCCCTTTCCAATTTACATACATCATTCCTAGTCCTCCCACCACATATCTTATTAAAAAGTCCTACCCTGCCTTTCTGTAGGCCCCCTTCAGGCATTGATAAGTGGTGAAAGTTTTTCCTGCTTTTCCCCAAACTGCGTACCATCCAGATACAGCAGCTCAAGTTACCACCTATCAGTCTAATTGCTCTTAGTGTCTCCACTCTTGGCCCAATTCAGCTTTAAGAGAAAACGTGAGAGCCAAAAGCCTTTGCAAAATGTAGCAAATATGGGAAACAAATGCCAGGAACAGCACCTGCCATAGAGCAATCCTAATTTCAACATCAAGGAGCAAGCAAGAAATGATCCCAGCTGGGTACACAGGTCCCAGGCACAGGATGCAGGTCACCTCAGCCTACAGAGTGATACAAAAAAATCACAGAGGAAAAATCAACAGAAAATACCCCTGGAGCTGTGTTTGTTTTTATATTTATATGTTGCAGTAGTAGCCCATTTTAAACCCTTAAGGCTAGTACAACATACGTTGATAATATCAGAGCAGTAAAACCACGAGCATCTGATAGCAGACGAAAATAAAACATCACCATTGCACAGGGGGTCTCAGAGTAGGTGGTCTGAATGGTCCAAGAAGGTATCTTGTCAATTGAGGATTTGGTAACTTACCTGAGGACAGTCTATTCCTACTCCCTAATAATTCTGGTGCTTTTACAGTCCGTGGTGTCTCTGCTTATATGTTGACAGCACATCAAAAGATGACACCAAAAAATTATATAAAAATTCTTTGATTGCAAGTGGCAGATAAAATTTATTGTACACCTCTAGGCCTTCTTCCCTTAACTCAAAATTTTTAAAAAATCACAGCTTCACAGAATGATAGGAGTTTTAAGGAACCTCTGGAGATCATTTAGTCCAATCTACTTTCAGAGCAGCTTCTGCTGAAGCAGGTTGCACAGGAATGCATCCAGGTAGAGTGTCTGCAGAGAAAGAGACTCCACCTTCTCTCTGGGCAGTCTATTCCAGTGTTCTGTCACCCTCAAAAGAAAAAGGGTCCTTCTCATGTTTAGATGGAACTTCCTGTGTTCAAGTTTGTACCTGTTGCCTCTTGTCACTGGGAACCACTGAAAGGAGACTGGCCCTGTTCTTCTGATGCCCATCTTTTAAGTATTTAAAATCATATAGAATCATAGAGTTGGAAGGTACCTACAAAGGCCATCTAGTCCAACCTCCATGTAGAAGGCGGGATATCCTGCACTATATCAGGCTGTTCAGGGTCTCATCAAACCTGGCCTTGAATGTCTCCAGGGGTGGGGCCTCCACTACCTCTCTTCCAGTGTCTCACTACGCTCATGGTGAAGAACTTCTTTCAAATGTCCAATCTAAACCTACCCTGCTCTAGTTTAAAGCCATTGACACTCACCCTATTGCTACATGCTCTGATAAACAGTTCTTCTCCACTTTCTTGTACTCTTCAAGTATTGGTAGACCGCTATGAGGTCTCCTGGAGCCTTCTCTTCTCCAGGCTGAACAGTCCCAACTCTCTCAGCCTGTCCTTGTAGGAGAGGTGCCCCAGCCCCTGATCATCCTCATGGCCCTCCTCTGGATGCTTTCTGAAGGGTCTGTGCCCTTCTTCTGTTGAGGGCACCAGAGCTGGACACAGTATTCCAGATGGGGGTCTCAAAAGATAAGATCCCTCAGCCTTCTTTCCTTCCAGACTGAAAAGACCCAAATCATGAGAGAGATGTTTTTGTCCCCTTATCATCTTTGTGGCCCCTTGCTGTATTCTCTCTAGCAGTTCAGTACTGGATGCAGTATTCTAGATGCAGCCTCTCTAGGGAAGAATAGAGAGGGAGGAATCTTTTTTCAAAATCTTTCTTCCCCTGTTGTTGAGGATGTGGCATGCTTTTCAAGCAGGTGGATGTGGCCTTCCCTGCCCACCACAGATAAAGCTCTTGAACAGTATCTACTGCAAATTCCTTAACATCCAAAGGTGCCCCATCAACACTGATACCCCAGCATATACCAACATGGTACAAGAGCATATGTATGGTATATTTGAAGAGTCCCAGACAAGATTCATTTTACTGTGAAACTCAGAACTGCCAAATCATCATTGTCTCTCTGACATGAAAAGACAAACACAGAGTTCCAGGCAGCCAAACACTAAGCATGCCCAAAAGAGCAGATGTACTTTAATTACTACAATTGAGCTCATATCCTCACTTAGTGAGCTGAGCCAGGCATATTTGGGTCAGCTCAAACCCAGACTGAGAGATACAACTTACCCAACTCACCATCTTTCCTCAGGCCACAGGAGCAGCTAGGTAAATATTAAAAAAACCACAAACAAACAAACAACAATAATAGGTAATCTGAGAAATTCTCTTAAACATGTTCACAATTACTACTTCTTTATCAGATTTAATCAGCAAGAAGATGAGTTGGGATTAACTTCTTTGCATCCTGCAAAGGTGGGTTGGACTAGATAACCTTTGAAGGTCATTTCCAACCCTATGATTCTATGATTCTGAATAGAATCTGGCCCTTGCCATTTCAGGAAAGGAGCACAAAACAGATCTGTGAGGCACAGCACTAGCAAGGGCACAAGGAGCCTTAATAGCATTGAACCAAATCAACCTGGCCAAAAATCATCTTTACTCCTGAGCAATACATTGGGACTGCTCTTGCAAGCAGCCACAGACCTTTCATGGGACAGAAACACTGAATCAGTGATGGGTTTGGGTATCTAGGTAAAAAGAAATTACAAGAGCACAGGAAAAAAACCCCAGAACTTGCTTCAGATGGTCCCCCACAGGGACTGGGATTACTTATCTTGGAACAGAAAGCAGAAAGTTGACTCTCCACATGCACAAACATGCCAAGCAGAAGCAGCCTCTCTCCAATAAGATATGTAAACAGTCCTGGTGTTGGCCACCTAAATCACTGCACACCCACCCTAACGCTGCAGAGTCCAATTAGCAGTTCTGAAGGACGAACACTTTGGGAGATCAGCCCATGTTTAAATTAGCATCAACAAAAGGATCAGCAGAAGTGCTAAGTGTAAATACACAGTTTTTCTCCCCTTGAAGAGGCTAAGTTTATGCTGCCTCCTTGCCTTCCCCATCCCATCTTAAATTGAGATTTTAGTTTCTAACTACCTCGATTGAGAAAGGATAGAATTCCAATATCTCTTTTTAAATTGATTAAACCATTTTTGTTACATTAAATCCACTTTCACAGAGCCTTAATTCAGGGAACAGTTTTCACCCGAGGACATAAATAGTTGCTTTCTTTAATTCTGCAGCATTTGTGTCCCTAACAACACACAGACATAGGAAGAATGCAGTAAGGACTTTTTCTTCAATTACACTGTCATCAAGTGGGTATTGATAACCTGGGATACTTTGAAGTGATTACCAGAGTGAATTTTTAATGGGTTTTTTTTGTTGCTCTTATAATAATATTAATTAAATCAAATGTTGCTGGTACTGACAAAAAATTGCATCAGTGGATCCATTTCAGGGCCTCTGGAATTAGTAGATGCTATGTAAAACATCACAAATCATCACACAGATGTCAGGATCCCTGTGGTCTTTTGGCACTCACTGATATTTCTGATGGCTAAAGCAGTGGGTTTCCACATAGTGTGAAACAGATACAAACATGATGCTCTTCAGGTTGACAACTTTGCCAGCATGAAGCTTCCCACAAATTCTTCATAAGACATCCTGGCACTCACAGCAACTCCATCCATCCATCCATCCATCCATCCCTGGTGATGCCTCCTTTTGGGGTACCCCAAACCCAGACTTGCAGCTGGTTTTTCACTGCAGTAAGAGCAGCACTGCTGGTCACAGCCCAGAACCACAAACAGATCAAACTGGAAACGTGTGTTTCTCTTCCTGAAGCTCAGTTTGGTCCCCTCAGCTGTTCAAAATAGCACCAAAATAGCTCCAGCTTTTGTGATTGTTTTTGTCTTCCTTCCTCAACAGCAGCAGACAACCCTCAAAAATGTCCTACTCCAACACCTCTAGGCCATCTGAAGTCTTTAAACTGCTTCCCACTGATTGACAGACACAAAACCAGATTCGGTTTTCTTTTGCAAGATCTGCTCAGCCATGACTGCCAGAACCAGCCATTCCCTCCAACTCCTTAGACTCATCCCGTATAGTTCACCATACAGCCACTTCTCCGGAACATTACCAGAAGAGGCCAAAGCTGGTCATCAATGATATTTTGGACTTTTCTACTTCTGCAGAGAGAAATTTCTTTTCACCAGGACAGACCTCCCTCAGTAAGCCAAACTGCAGCCCACAGAGCTGTGATGGATGAGCTGGCACATATGACCTCCAGCTTAGGAGGAAAACACCACCTGCGGCAAGGTCCTCTTCAAGCATCAGCCTGAGGTCTATTTAACCTTATCACTCAGAGCCCTTCACCAAGAGAAGGTAAGAAGGTGACCTGGGTTTGGTCTTTAAATCTAAAGCATGTCTGTTTGCCCCTGAGGTCAAATGCACAAGCCTCATTACTGGGTTACACCACCACATTGTATCTCTCTTTCTCTTAAAAATCCCCCTTTCACATCCTGCAGCTTTCAGCACATGGAAATCCAGGACCCCCCTTGAACTACTGACCCATTCAGGGCTCCAAAATCAATATCAAAGTCTGACTAAAGCCATTCAGTAGCTGTTAGCATGCAGATTTTGGTGATAATTATGTGAATGGACTTGTGAAACAAATTGCCTTTATTATGGACTGATTAAATGCAATCAGGGAGAAGTGCTTTCCCCTCCCAACCCCAGTCCTGGTCAGCTCAAACAAACACACTGAGCCAATTAGCAGGGAGGTGGCAAAAGCAGCTTTCACTTGAAACCTGTCATTCTTGGAGGAAGGGGGGTAGAAACCCGACCCCAACATCAACAAAAAAATCTTTGTGCTTTCAAAGACAGGAAGAGCCTCCAGGGAGAGGTCCCAAAAGCTACCCAGGGCTCACCTGCAGGGTGTGGATGGGATTTATCAGTACTCATCTGGCTCGATGCCGGATCAGTCCCCTTAAGCAATATGCTGTTCACATCCAGCTTGTGCCAAATATAATGCAAAGAACATAAATATTAAAGCAGGCCCAGGGGGAGCAGCACTACTGGGACTGTTATTCCTATAGCTTCATGTCCTGCAGCTGGGCTCTCCTGTGTCAGAAGAGGCATGAGCTCACATCAAAGTTATTTCCATGCCTAGAAACCCCAGTTTTTGGCTTAGGTCCCTGCAGTGGATTCTCTGATGTCTGCAAATGGTTGAGCACATAGCACAGCCTTTTCTGCACTGTGGCAGTAGAGAAGGGATCTCTCTCCACTTCCATGAAACTTACACCAAATGCATAGATTCTGATGCCACTACCTTTCTCTCCTGAAACTAGTTAATGGATGGGAATGTTACCAAGGAGAACTGGAGCACAGCATCATAATTACATAAGCCTAATTCCCTGCAGTTATGCAGCTGGAAGTTAAATGGTCACCCTGGCTGGCAGAGCAGAATTTAACATGTGTTTGCATGAGCTGGCTTCGAGAAACACGAATCCCATGGCTGGAGCTAGACAGCACACAGGATATGAGCAATAGGTGTTGATTAAGCTTTCAATGTCTGCATTTCAAATTGGCACCAAAGATTAACTTGGGCCCCATTTTTCTTAACCCAGTCCTAAGGAGCAAGCTCTGTGCTCTGCCATCCAGATCCTATGCAGAAGAGCTAGGATATGGCTTCCTCTGGCAGCACAAGCCTCTGCTTTGTCTTGGACTCTTACATCAAAAAGAAAAGGGATAAAACAGAGGTGAAGTTCCATCAACCAGGACGGATTTTGAAGAGTTCATTGCTGGGACTTAGATTAGGTTTAAGGGTTTACAGTTAAAGCACAGAGACTCAAAAGACTAACCCCTAACTCATACCTCATCACAGTCTTCAAGTATCACCTTGGAAATAAGGAGTATGTGACACATCATGACACTAGGTCCTGAGCCTTCAAACAAGAACCAATCTCAGAAGGAGATTAGATCAAGAGCCTATGCTACAAGCAGCCACAACCAGGCCTTTTTAAGAAGTGACTGCAAAATATCTGATAACTCCACTCTCTCCCCAAGGACCCTGTTTCCTAACCCCACACCCTCCCGCAAACAGCAATGTTTAAAGAACTATTAAAGAAAACAGCTTCAAAACTCTTCACATAGTTCAAATACTTCACTTAAAAGGAATTTTAATTCTTACATCTCAAATTGCACCAGTCCCCAGCAGGACAGGCACTCATCATGTTCACCTTGTGGCATTCGAGCTGTTCAAAGAGAATGCACTCAGACTGTGCACTCAGAGGCCTGGAAGACAAGAAGATGGAGATTTCCATCAGCTCCACCTGTGTTTTCCATAAGTGACCCAGTTCAACAGACCTCTGCTTAGCCTCTCCAGGTGCCTTCTCATGACCTGTGTAAAAAAGAAATCTTCCTGCAGCCAACAGATACACACCTTGAAGATCCAGTGAGTGGGGTAATATTGAGAGTAGTGGGACATAGAGAGTGTGTGATTCCCAGTAACTCCCTTCAGCATTGCACAGCTGCAGGGTGAGCATGTCAGCTGCTCAGAGATAAAGGGTGGCCAGCCATAAGCTGTTTCTTTCCATGGCTGGATCTATGCATTCCATCTGGCCTATCACAAAAAGGCCAGGACCTAATACTAACAGCAGCACCTCCCTGGCAGCACTGAGTCAAACTGAGAAGCTTCGTTGCGTGAGGGCAGCAGTTGAACTGCTGAAGAAACCTCCCATGGGACCACAGTGAGCCTTGTGGTCCTTAACAATATAAATCCATTCTTTGGGATGCAGGCAATTCATGTTTTGCATACCCTACCTCTAGCTGGAGTGGCATGTGGTAAGTCTTCCCCAAGGATGTTCACCAGCTCAATTCCAGCTATGATGGAGAAGAACCCAGAATACCCCAAAGCATTGAAACCAGTGGCAAAATTATGTTAAAAGTCTATCACCATTTCCATTCCTCATGCCAGCTGACAATTCACCTCTGGGGGAACAGTAACAAACAAGGAGTTCCATCAGTTAGGAAGAGTTACCTGGCCTGCTCCACAGAGACACATGGTACATGCTTTCAAGCACTGGAGAGAGACAAATGGGGTCTTTGCAATATGTACTGGGGAAGCACAAGGTGTGATTTGGGGAATGTTGTACTTGTTCCTGCCCCACCTCATCTTCTGGCTACTAGCTCCTGAACTCAGAAAATTGAATTTGAGCTGTTTCACACCGGGTACAGCCCTTTCCTGTAGCAAACAATGTTTCCTGTCAGGCAAGGTACAGTCAGTCCAACAAGACCAGGGCCATTTGCCAAGCCTGCTATCAGAAAACATGGCTTGGATCTGGCAGAAGATTTCAACAGTTTTGAAAACACACAGGAGGTCGTGCCATTGGGATTACAGACCCTGCCTCACACAGCCTTGCCATGCACCTACACAGGGTTTTGCCCCACCTCTCTGTTCCTGAAGTGTGAAAGTCCTGATGGATGTCACAAAAAGTTTTGAATTTGCTATCAGCAACTTTTTAATCCATGTTTTTAAAAAGGATAGATTCTGCACACCCTGCCAGCATCACCAATTGCACACATACTTCCACACAGTTTAATGCTTATTAATTTGGCCAGGCTGAGACAAACTTTATCTCTATTTTAGGAGGACCAGTAATTTGCCCAGCACTTTAGCTCCAGTCCTGCCCACTCTGTACACCCCTTCTGCATCAACTTGCTTAGAAGGAGAAGGAACACAGAGAAAGCTCAATGCCGAGAAAGAGATAAAAACCCACTAGAAATGGGGAAATGCCTCAGTCATTTTCATTCAGGAGCAGATCAGCCTCCAGGACTGACCCGTCTCCAGAGGAGATTCAATCACAAGCAAGTCAGCACCCTCCAGACCCTGAGTTACTGCATATATTCTGCCTGTTTTCCACCTCCTTCCTTTCCCTCTCCCTTCTCCCTCCTCCCCAACTCCATGAGCAACATTGGGATGGACGTGTTGAAACTCAAGTCTGGAGAAACTCAGCTCTTGCAAACAACACTTTTTCAACAGCAAAGTGTAATTGGCAGCTCATACCCACTACAAGAGTTCTGCAATGCACAGCTAAATAATACTCCAGATGAGTTCTTTAAACTAAGGTTCAAAATCAGAACAATTATCCCAAAAGCAAAGTGCCCCTTGCTAGACATTCCTGAGCAAACTTATCAACTCTGGTCAACTGTAAAAGGAGATCTGTTATGTTTTCTCTAAACCACATGCATATCCATAACTAACAGTAAGAGAAAAGTAATTTTAAGTGACTGATGCAGCTGTAGACAGTTATAAAACTTATGTGGGACTTCATACCTTCAAAATGCTGAGTATTTACCTGCTGTGCACAATTCAAAACAAGCGCTGTGAATGTTTCCAGTGTCAGAAATTATTTGCAAATTAAATTTCTTCTGCTTATGTAAACATAAGCTCTGAGTATAATTCATTCTGTGTGTGTAACATCTCCTTTATCTCAGCTCAGGAGACTTTTGCAACAGTCAGGAACTGTATGATAAAAAGAGAGGAATCTGGCCCATTACAACATAATTAGGTCTTGCTATGTGAGATTTAATTTATGTTTTAAACTTTCCCAGTTTCCTAATCCAGTTTATCTCACTGCTTGGAGAAACAGCACAAAACCTGCTACAACTTCACACAAGTTAACACTCTTCCTTTTCCTTGTTCCCAAAGTTACACAGACTAACTCTGCTGAAACAGTTTTGCTAAGGGTTACTGAGGCTTCTGGCAAACTCAAAATCCTCTTACAGAAGATGCTTCTCATTGGCTTATTTTAAAAAGATTAAAATTATTCCCCTTGTAACCATCCCAGCTCTGCTCACATCCTCTTTCCCCGAGCTGCTCCTGTTAATAAGAGCTCTCATCCATAAGCAGCCATTCAGCACACGAAAGGATCACCACTTCTCCCCTACCTGAGAAGTCTGCAGAAGTCTGAGCAAAGTTGCTGAAAGCTGTCAAGCACACAAGTCCCATGAGGAAGGTGGAGGCAGGAGACACCTCTGGGCAGCACATCCTCAAGTATCCTCACGGCTTCTTTTCTTCCAGAGGACAGGAAATCCCTTTCTGTCCCAACACAGAGCTCCTCATTGCCCGTAGAACAGCGTTAGTCCCATTGCTTGGAAGGATGAGGGCTGAGCGGCGGGGAAGGAAAAGAGAGTGAAGCCAGTTTGCTGCTGCTTCAGATGCCCAGGGATCTTGTCTCTTCAGGACTGTGTGTTCAAAGGAGGGAGCCAGAAACAAATGCCTGCATTCACAAGGATTTTTGTAGTAACTGGTATTTGTAACTGATGCTAAAAGCATGAGCAGTGGTGTCCTGTCACACTGGTGACAGGACAATTCTTCAGCTACATCCACCACTGAGAGTGATCTCACATTGGAGGAGACTTTGCACAGGCCCCAGGGATCAAACCCTGGATCTCACTGAAGGACTAGGAATAGTACCTACCCATATATCCAAAACTCTCACACACCTCCATGGCATGAGGGTTGGAACAAGATGATCTTTAAGGACTCTTCCATCCCAAATCATTCTATGATTATAAAATTATCCTTCCTTCTGGCAGCAGCCAGTCATGCCAGACTCCCTCTATCACAATGAACCTCTGTCTTCTCCATCAGACTCAACAAGGGATTTTCATGCAGGTTATAACCGGAGGTAATGATCNAGTGCACACACACACACACACACACACACACACACACATCCCTGGGAGTGAATGGATCCCGGCTGGCGAATGAGACCGACCTACCTGAGCCCTGGCGGAGGTCCCAGGGTCCTAAAAGCCACTGCTTCACCCCAGATCGCTGTGGATCATCACTGTGCAGCTGTCCCATAGCACTGCAAGCTCTCGGGGGAAAGAAGAANNNNGGGAAGAGGGGAAGGGGAGGGTGAACGGGGGGAGGGAAGGGAGAGTGAAGCCAGTTTGCTGCTGCTTCAGATGCCCAGGGATCTTGTCTCTTCAGGACTGTGTGTTCAAAGGAGGGAGCCAGAAACAAATGCCTGCATTCACAAGGATTTTTGTAGTAACTGGTATTTGTAACTGATGCTAAAAGCATGAGCAGTGGTGTCCTGTCACACTGGTGACAGGACAATTCTTCAGCTACATCCACCACTGAGAGTGATCTCACATTGGAGGAGACTTTGCACAGGCCCCAGGGATCAAACCCTGGATCTCACTGAAGGACTAGGAATAGTACCTACCCATATATCCAAAACTCTCACACACCTCCATGGCATGAGGGTTGGAACAAGATGATCTTTAAGGACTCTTCCATCCCAAATCATTCTATGATTATAAAATTATCCTTCCTTCTGGCAGCAGCCAGTCATGCCAGACTCCCTCTATCACAATGAACCTCTGTCTTCTCCATCAGACTCAACAAGGGATTTTCATGCAGGTTATAACCGGAGGTAATGATCCTAGAAGACCTGTCTCCTTCCATTGTAATTGCTTTAACCTCCAACTATCATGAATTTAGCTGCTTACTCAATCACTGCTCAACCTGCAGCATTAAGGGAAGGCTGCAAGCTCACTTTGGAAACACATCCAGAGCTTGATCCTGCCTGATCTTCATCCATGACCTGGCAGCATCAAGCTAGCCACTCTAACTTGGAAGAGCTGAACTTCTGATCCCAGAAGACCGGTCTTCTTCCATAGTAACTGCTTTTACCTCCAACTATCATGAACTTAGCTGCTAACTAAAGCACTGCTCACCCTGCAGTATTAAAGGAAGGCTGCAGCTCACCTTGGAAGCACATCCAGTGCTTGATCCTGCCTGATCTTCAGACCTGGTAACATCAAGCTAGCCATGCTAACTTGGAAGAGCTGATCTCTAAGGACACACCATGGACTGGACTAGGGGAGACTGTTCTCCCTGGGTACAGGAAGGAGACCTTGGACTTTGGTCATCCATGTTAGCTGCAGTTTGGGAACAGGCTTTGTATATAAATACTAGACATAACCAACACATCCAGGCAAGTATCAGTGCAGATAGTGGGGACAGTTTTCATGGGCATTTAATTTAGCAGCTTGTGTATACACCTGCACAAACCCATGCAGCAGCACAGTATGGGGCTGCCAAGGAAGAGGAGATGGAGCCAGGCACACACACAGCTGCTGAACAAAGGTGCATCTTCTGTGCAAAAATAACCTGAATGGGAACATCCAAAGAAAACCATTGTTGATTTTTACACAAGTATAAGAGTCTCCAGCCCAGCAGGCTCTTGGTTTTTTTCAAAGATGAGTTTCTTATGATGAAAATTCTAACAATATTTCAGCTGTTTTCAGATGATAGACTGGCTGTTAATTTATATGAGAAAGATTTTTTCAAGACCAATGATCAGGAACTTCTACTGCTATACACTTTGTTCTAAAGAGGAAAGATCAGGACATTTGTCTCATAGCACCTATGTATAATGCTTGTCTCAGTTCTGCTACCTTTGCCATGGGGCAGATTCACCATTGCTGTGTTACAGGCATGAGATAACCACACTCACTATCAGTCAAAGCACTTTATCAGCAGGACAAAGAAATAACAGGCCTCTGGTCATTTATCAGTGCTTGGGAAAAGGGAAGCACTATTTGCTGAAAAGAGCCCACCCTGTTAGCAGGTGTTGATTTTACTGATTAAAGGGTAATTAGGCTTGGCTGACTGGGTATATGGGGAAGAAAAAAAATTCTGGTGACAAAAGGTTTAAGGCTAAACATAAGCAGTGTGCTTGAGAAGCCCTTTAGGGTGTTGCTAATAAAGTCAAACCAGAGGGGGGAAATTTTACATCAGTGTCACATGACAGCTTTCTTCTAATCAAATTTGTAAAGATGCCTTACAAAAGTAGAGCAGAAAGCAGCCATGGCTGAAAAAACATATAAGAGAGAAAAGAAAAAACATGTAACTGCCTTTGATGAACAGATAATTCCATTAAAGCTCTTCTCCATAATGACCTTACTCCTTTGGCCATGTAGGAACATCAGCTGCTAATTCCAAACAGAAAGAAGCCACCTGTCCCAACTGCAGCACAGACAAAGAATGGTCACTCTGATATGGATGGTCTCATGGGGTAAACACAAATCAAGAGAACACCAATGGAATAACAGCCCTTGAAATCAAGCCATGCCTTTAAACATGTCTCCTAGGAATGGGTAATAATGCATATAATGATGAACCACCACTTGGATTCCTTATCCCCAAAGCCACCCAGAAGGGCCAATAAGCTGGTACTGATGTAGTTCAGCATAATTTCTGAATTTGGAGGAATGGAGAGTGGATCAGAGAGAATGACTGCTCTTAGTTACATGATTTGAGTATACTGAAACACATTTTCTTCCTCTAGCCTTGTGCCCGGATTGGGTTTTAATATCTTCCTGGTCACAGCAAAAGGCACATGGAGTCTATATGCCCAGAAGCAAAGAAGTTCATAGCACCTAGTTACCTTCATGGAGTCTTAATCTGTGCTCAACACTTATCACCTTACCCTGCAGTAAACTAGTTTGACCACTCACCACCTAGAAGCAGACACACCAATCAGACCCATCTCCAAGGAGAACCAGGTACTTCTCCAGCCAGAGATAATCCAGGAGTTAGTCACCTGAATCCTGAAGTGGCTTTAGTCCAGTATGTTTCCCAACTGTACCTCAGTCCTCCTGTTTGATCATGATGATTACATTGTTCTTTCTCCCCCCACACTCCTCTATCTTGCAGATCATCTTCTTCTCCTGCTACACATCAAACTGTAATATCTGAAACACACATGCAAATCCATTAAGTGCTTTTAAAAGCAGGTAAGTACAACTGCAACTGGACAAACTGAGGCACTGAGAAGGGAAGCGATCTGTCATCCAATTTTTTACCCTAACAACACCTAGTAAATAAATGGTGAAAAGGAATGGACTCAGGATGATTCCCAGTTTAATACTGCATATGCTGATCTTGCTGCCTTCTAGGACTGATTTTTGGTAATGCTGTTCTGTTTTTCATTGACCCTGCACCACTGGTCACCTCTGTCTCACTGAAGAAACCATTCACAGCTTGAAGAAGGGCTGATCACTAGAAGAACTGGAACAGAATTAGCTTTCACCTAGTGAACTACAAGAAGGGTTGGAGCCATGTTGGTTTACACAGTGTCAGGCAGGATTATTTGTACAAATGTGCTAGGATTCATCTTGCTTTCTGAATCCTAGAAATATTGCTTACTTCTTACCATGTTTTCCATCAAGTCTCAAAGCCCTCTCCAAAAGACCACCATTGCATTCTGCCATTTCATACATGGAGGAAGCACAGTCACAGTTTAAGGTTACTCCTTTTCCAAGGTCAGGCAGGGGAAACTGTCAGAGATGAGGAAAAAATGAAATACTTTTAATCTTGAAGTCCAGTGAGAGTTCTTTACATTTGGCAACATTGCCTCCTTGTAAATGAATGTAAAATAATGACAAAGTATATGTGCATTTATGCATTATTTATGTAGAAATACATCCACATAGATGGATAGGGCTTCACATACGAACTAGCAAAGCTTCCCAGCATAGTACAGGTTTTTGTTCTTTTTTTTTTTTTTGATCCTTTGCTTAGGAGTGTCTGATGGAAACAGATGGGGTTACTCATGGAAGTAAGCACTGTTTGCTTTCATCAGTTTGAAGGTCCAAGACTTCACATAATGCAGTTTTGCAATACAACACCGAGCATCTCACGAGTAAAATCCTCCCCTGTCTCTGTATTCAATGTTAAACAACAGCTGTGCAGAATATCCAAACTGGTAAGTCTTTGAAGTTTTCACAATTTGTCTCACTCAGTCATCCCAGTTTACAAAACAGATATAAATCCAGGGGGAGTTGTTACATCATGGGACAGGTTTGGAGTGAGGGTGTTGCTTTAACTTTAACTCTGTGCACTGCCAAGGCCCCTAGTGATGTACTTACCTCACTAAAACACCGAGGAACATTGTACAGAGTGACGCAAAATCCTCCAAGGAAGAAAAATGTCAAAAATAAAACATCTGAAGACTACAGGGTGACCTACAAGAAAGCTGAAAACTTTCTCCTCATGTCTGTGCCAAGTAATTGCTGTTGAAATGTTTCCTTAGTACAGAGAAGCCATGTTCTGTGTTAGAGGACATTGTACAGTCTAGTGCTTTTCCTCGGACCAGCATATCCAATTGGGTTTAGTTGGTGCCTTGTGGACAGGATGTTCTTGGGTAAATCACTGTACTAGAACTACAGGGATTTGGAGTCATCTTCATGTTTTATCTTTGTACTCCTTTGCAAGTCACACAAACTTAAAGACACAAAGACTTAAAGGATCAATATTCCTCCGCTGTGAATTGGACCCTTCCTTTTCCCAGTGTTTCATCTGTCCTGCCTGTTTGGATGTTGCTCTGAGATTTTTGCTATGTGGTCATACAGCTCCTCAGCTAAGACTCTTAAATACACTGAGACTTTCAAGACTACAACTGTCTTATCTCTGTTATGTAAAACTTTCCTCCCTCTTGATTCATTACAAGAAGGACATGGACCTGTTGAAGGGGTACAGAGGGAGGCCATGAAGATGATCAGAGGGATGGAGCACCTCTGCTATGAAGACAGGTTGAGAAAGTTGTTCAGCTTGGAGAAGAGTCTGAGGAAACCTTATAGTGGCATTCCAGTAATTGAAGGGGACCTACAGGAGAGATGAGAGGGACTCTTTATCAGGGAGTAGAAAGATAGGAAGAGGAGTAAGGGTTTTAAACTGAAAGAGAGGAGATTTAGATTAGATATTAGGAAGAAATTCTTTCCTCTGAGGGTGGTGAGACACTGGAACAGGTTGCCCAGAGAGGCTGTGCATGACCCATCTCTGGAAGTGTTGCCAATGAAAAAAATCCTATTGTCTTTCCTGGTTCAGGGCCAGGACTGTCTTCTCCTGGTAGACTGATCCAACACCATAGCATTCTATTGTCACATCTCACGTCTTTGATTCTGAGTGGATTTAACAACTCTAGATTGCACAAAAGCAATTTCACTGAAGTTTAACAGTTTCTAATGTTCTCTTTATCAAGGACAGGTCTAATGGAAGGCAGAGCTGAAGAATGTGTGAGGAACACGAAGTGAGCAAATCTCTTTCCAGCATAATCTGGACAGATCAGCTTTCACCTCAGGCTGATCATTGCCTAGGGGCACAGACTATTTCCCCCAATTTTGTACAGATTGCAAATCACACAAAAAAACCCTGTTTTACGGATCACAAACTGGTAAGAAATCAAAAGGAAGCAGAGGAAATGCCTTTCTGATGAACAGGTAAAATTAAAACCAAGTACAATTGAACTGGCATCAGTTCAAATTCAACAATGGACTAAGTCTGACGTCTGAAAGAAGAACAGGTTTACATTTTCATTTAACATGTGTATAAAAATAAGTTTTCTTTTACATTTTCAAAATCTTTTCTATTTGAAAGTAGTGTTTCAAGAATAACAGTTTGCTTCCACATGCATTTAAATACTCAGGGCAATAATACTGACAGTTGCTTGTTTCCCAGTGCTCTCAAGAGACTATCCAGTAACAAAGTCCAGGTGTGCTGGGCATGGCAGGCAGTGTTGGACTCTGTTATCTAAAGCAGCTGAAGGAACTCACTATGACATTGACGTTCAAGCCATTCAAACCTTTGCATCCTGCAGCCACAACAGTGGCATTAGGGAATTCCAGTTAACTTCTAGGGCAAGTGACAATTCCCATTGCAGAAAGTTTGTGCTGAAATTTTACGGTGTTCATTGTCTCTGGGCACCTGGTTCAAAAACAGATTGATGATCATAGAATCATAGAATGGTTTGGGTTGGAAGGGACCTTCAAAATCATCTAGTTCCAACTCCCCTGCAATGGGCAGAGACACCTCCCACTAGACCAGGCTGCTCAAATCCTTGTCCAGCCTGGCCTTAAACACCTCCAGGGATTGAGGGGGTGTTACTTCCAGGACCAGCTACATAGAATTCTGAAGAAGGAAGGAGAGTATCCAGTGGCTTGCAAGAGATTTGGAAATGCCTGAGCTCACCAGCCTGGGCGCTGGATATATGGATTCAGAAGTAACATACAGAGCTGAGCAGGGATGCTAATCATTAGCTTAGGGGCTCCAAGCAACAGGGAACTGCATAAAACTAATCTAAAAGGTGATATTTTTATACACTTGCCTCAGAAATACCTCAACTGAAGTAAAAAGGGACAAGGGCCCATCCAGCTTCAAACCCCTTTTTGATTTTTGCCAGATTAGCCTTTTGTGGTAGACTGACAAACCAGCATAACCCACCTAGCCCTTCCCCACCCTCCTGGAGACTGTTCTCTACCCTATTTCACAGCTATCTCCCCAGGTGCTACTTCATGCTGAACTCTTCCCTAGCTGCTCTCAACCTGAGCTGCTGTTCTGCGTAAAGAATCTTTTCTATTTATTACTGCATTGATATAATTTCTTGCTTCACTTGCCAACCCTGTCTGGGACATACACAAAAAGCCAGACCACCTTCTCTCTTGCTGCAGAGACAGGTAAAATCGTCTATTTTCAGCTCACTGACTCTACCCCAACACAGAACAGCAGTTAGTCCCCACGTAAACTCCCTCTACAGAATGCACCTTTGGACATTAAAGGAAAAGCATCTATGATCATTAAAAGGAAGCTCACCCTGAAGCTGATTTTAGCCAGCCTGATTTTCAACAAAATGAGATTGAAGATTGTCACAAGTGGTGTTATGAAAGCCTAGGAGAGCTGAGGATTTCTTTGGCTGGTTTAGAAAGCCAGTGTCCATAGCTGTGGCTGCTTTGATGGAGCAGGAGACACAGATACAATATAAAGCCAATTCTTGTGTGAAAGCCCTGCTGGGAATCCAAGGGAAGCCAAGTGAGACATAAAATGCAGTAGCAGTTTTTCTCTCCCACCTGTCTTCAAGTTGAATGCAGCTGGACCGGTGTAGTGGGAAATAATTTGTGATTTCTAAAGAATGTTTGCAAAACAAAGGATATTGGCTCCCTTTTCCTCCTCTGTTTAGTCACTGTTACCCCCATAATGAAGAGCAGAAGTTGGCTTGCTTTGTTTAAAATAATGAGAAGCTGTGGCTTTGAGTAATTTGATCATAAATTTTTGTCTTGCTCTTTCTCCTGCATGAGCAGGTTGTGATAGTAGGTATAATTTACTATGACAAACCACTAGAATCAATGCACTAATCAAGAAAAACAAATGGTCTCCCTTTGAAATCTCCTGCCCACCTAGAGAGAGTCATGGGGTTATAAATGGAGAAAGAACAAATATTGACTCTATGAAATGTAAAGGTACCTGGGAGTTCACTCATCAGTCTTCAGATTACGCTCGGCTTACAAGATAAATAGGATTTCTTTCATAATCCCTTTTGATTATTTTTTTAAGCATCTCAGGAAGCAGGATGGAGACATTCAAGTCAGTGTTCCCTTTAGGCTTTCAAGATGTTCCAGACTGTCTCTGAAGGACAATAACTCTGATTTTCTGGATTGGGTAGATGCTCCCAACTCAAGAGTTGTCTTAAGTACTGATTTAAATTCTGAAGGAGCTGCCTGGACTGGTCAATGAGTTACTTGATTGGTGGTGATTCTGGCTTTTTGTAAAATGACTCCGGAAACTTCTCCTCCATCACTTATGCTGTGGAAATTCATAGATACAGTCACTCCTTACCTACTGGACTCACACAGGACTTGAGAAGATGTATGAATTAACTCCCTAAGGGAAAAGCCTCTGGCACCATCTACTGAACTTACTTTGTCATATGCTCTTCATATCCCTTCAAACTCATCATCATAGAATAGTCTGGACTGGAAGGGACCTTTAAAGGTCATCTAGTCCACTCCCCCCTGCCATGAGCAGGGGATCTTCAGCTAGATCATGTTGCTCAGACCCCATTCAACCCCATCTTCAGTGTTCCCAGAGATGGGGCATCTACCAGCTCTCTGGACAACCTGGGCTTGTGTCCCAATACTTTCTCTGACCTGTAAGGGTTCCAGGCAGCCCAGAGGGAACTCAATATGGAATGAGGACACAACCAAGAGCCAAAACCCCAAGAGAAGCTGCAAAGACTGTTGCATGTGAAATTATCAATGATATGAAGACAACACAAATTCTAAGAGGAATTTAAGGACACTTTGGACTCTGAACATAGGGCCGGTATCTACCAAGGCACTGGCAAAGCTGTTAATAGACCAACTCATATTTCATATATGACCCGCATCCTGTTAGAAATAGTTGGCACTTTTTTTTTTACTTTTTCCATAAAGGTTATACAACAACAATTTATCCTTCAGGGCTGGAGCACAAAAAAGGGAAAAGGAAACAAAAGAAAGTAGGTGTGCATGAACACACTGGTGATGTGCCATGGATGCCATGCTCATTGCCTGAGGCCCTCTGGGAGTCTTGGTCTCCAGGGAGCAGATGTGAATCCTTCTCCAGCTATTGCATGCAAAGGAGAGAACATGCGGATGGTCTCACAAGGTTAACCATGTATGGCTCCAAAATGAACAAGGTCTAGGGGTGTTTTGACAGAGTGAGCTGAAGATTCTCCAGTCCATCGCTTGTCCAAGCTCAGTGCTAGGATGCTGTGTTTGAAGAACAATTCTCTCTCTCTCCTCGTTGCTCTCTCTCCATAGAGCAGTGGAGCTCCTTCACAACACAGTCTGTCCTTCCAGTTAGGTTCCTGTAGACTCAATTTCTCTACTGGAAAAGCAGCTCAGGAAACCCTTGGAAGTGCCAGATAACAGTGTAGCTTCTCCAAGCAATAAAGATATATCGAATGCTTGAGGGGATTGACCCTTTAACCTTTCTTCCTCCCACAATGACATTTGGATGATGCCCTGCAAGGAAGGAGCACTTCCAGGCTCTGTAGGAGACACAAAGGAGAGGACAAGAGTCACATTTATGTCACACTTTGATAAGTTCGCTCCAAAGGTAAAAAAGGGAAAAGTAAGGTTTTGAAAATTAATTGTCAAGAACAATGTTTCAGCTTTCAAATCCAACTGACAAGAAATTCTGACAAGGTCTGCGGCAAGCCAGTGCTCATTCCCATACATGAAGGAGATGACCACAAGGGTTCTCTCCACACACAGAGAGGATGAGGTGGCAAAGGCCCTCCATGACCCAGCCAAAGACAACCAACTGCTGCTTCTCAACCCTGAATGCATGAATGCACAGCAGACCACATCTACAAAGCAGCTCAGCCACTTACAGACAGCTCTTTCTGTTTAGAGACGCAGTAACAACAGCAGGTGCTACCACCTTTTGCTATGTTTCCTCTAAAAAGATACCTAAGTTCCCTTGGGCAACATAAAAATTCAACCCCTTCTTCACACCCTCTGATACACCACAAACAGCTGTATTGGGGCTGCTGTAAAGTGGCCTCAGGGATTTGGAGGAAATCTCTGGGATTTCAGACTGCATTACAGAATAATTCATAAGGTAAGCCTTCATCCACATGCTGCAGACATTGTTGGACATATCTGTCCTGGGATTTAAGGCCTTCTGGGGACAGAAGCAGTTTAAATCCATTCAGCAGGGATTAGATGCAGGTAGGAAGGTAATCTTGAGCTTAAGCTAAAAAGCAGACAATATTCACACACCTCAGAGTAAAAGCCTTGAACCAATGCTGCTGTTAAGAAATTTTGAGGTTTCCTTACTAGCATTCAGTGTCATACAAACCCAGATGTGTCCTAGACCTCAAGCATCTGCCTCTGAACTCATTCTGAGCCAACAACAGTACAGCCTGTTGGGCACCTCCACATCCAAAACTTCTACATAGACCTTTTCTATCTGGCCAAACACAGCATATGATTTGAGAAGGTCTGTTCTTCAGGCTTTGCTTGCAACAAAATTGATCTAAAGCTCATAAACCAAAAATTAATGGATCAGTCACAAAAAAAAAAGGGTGCAGCAAAATGCAAGGCAGGTCTCCTTTATCCCAGGCTATTCACTAAATATCTCCCCTTTTTTCTCCAGTGAGCAGAACCATCATTCAGTATAATCTTATGCAAAGAAATGTGTTTCTACATAGATCCAAGAGGGATCAGTTATATGTGTGTCTTCAGAGAGAATATGTTGTCTCCCACTAGATCAGGCTGCTCAGTGCCTTGTCCAGCCTGGCCTTAAACACCTCCAGAGAGGGGGCATCCACAGCCTCTCTGGGAAACCTCTTCCAGTTTTTCACTACCCTCACTGTCAAGGGGTTCTTTCGTGTCATCATACTGCCATATTTGAGGTGACTGTGAGCACAACTGAACTGTCATGTTCAGTTTTGAAAGAACCAGTTCAAGAAGGATATCGAGCAACTGGATGAGCCTTCCATGACACTAACACAAAGGATGATATTTAGTAGAAGATCTTGTACCAATCCTAATTCTACAGATGAGAGGGAATTAAGTTAAGTGGTACCTTCCATGTGGGTTTTCTTCACAAGGAAACTCAAATGCCCAGACAGGGAATCTAAAATATGAACAAAATAGTACTTCGGTGTGCTACTTCAGACATCCCTGCTCCTCCCAGGTAGATTCAGTCAAAACTTCTCCTCAGAAAGAACTTAAAGAGTGAGTGGACCATGACCATCTGAGAGGAGGACACACACTTAGTAATAGAGGACTGTATGTAATTCTATCAGTCACACAAAGAACAATGTTCCTTGTGTAACAGCAGCAAGAAACCACAGATGAGGCCACCCCACCTGACTGGGGGAGTAGAAATATGCCCAATTCATACAGAATTATTTTACAGAAATCCCCAAATTGGTTTAATCTTTGACAGACCACCTCAGTACAGTGATGTCTTTATGAATTTCATCCTGCTCCTAGAAGCATTTCACAGAAATAATTAACTCATGCAGTTGTATTTTCATAATAGTGTCATATAGAGAAGAAAAGTAGGAAGGCAATCCTACTCTTTTTTGTCCTGCTCAGCAAAAAATCTCAAGTCCCTTGTACCTGTATTTTGAACTCGAGAAAACTGTCCCTGAAAAAAGAGATCCAAGAAGAGGGGGTGCACCATGAGTAAGAAACTCACATAGTACAACTGATGAACCTAAGGAAGGAGCTGTCAGCAATTCAAACCTGATAACCTGCTCTTGTACTACTTAAAAATGGAAAGCTGGGGGACCCCTAACTGGCTTAGCTACAAAAATCAGTGGTGCCTTGATGTCAGGGTGTCTTGACAGGCCACACAGGGTGTCTCAACAGGAACCAGACACATGGCTGCAGGGTCCTGCAAGGTATCTCAAGTGAAGTGAGGTTCACCTCCAGTAGCTCAGGAATCTTCATGCTCAGTGCAGTACCAGTTTGTCGAGATGGTCATTTTAGGCTGCATCTAAGAGCATTCAGCCACGGAGTAATAAATGGCTCCCTGAAACATCCAATTACCTTCTTTAAAGACAGTTGTGAGCTACTGTCTTTAAGGTCTGCAGTTTTCCAAGTCACAACCCATACATCCCCTTAGAGCTGCTTCATGGCCCCCCCCCCCCCCTCGATCACTGCTAAGCTAGTGAAATTGCTCCATTCCTCACCGCTCTGAGAAATACTCTTCTCCCTTGTTGACAGTGCTGAGGTGATAAAAACCTGAAAAAAAGAGTAACTTGAGAACGAATGTTTGTTTCAAGGTCTGCGCTGAGCGGCAGTGAGCACTGCATTTTAAGGGCCGGAGTGCCCTCTTCTGTCCCGTCCATCACCTGACTATTAACTCTATTCGATCAGCAGATCATCGAGAAGTACTGTAACTTGTCTTCTGCACACTCCATCATCTTCTGAAATATAAAGATAGCAAACAACTGATCATAAACTAGAAAATAAAGCTCATTAATCTGGAGCTCGGGCTACAAAGCTGCCAACAATAAAGGGGCTGGGAAAAACATAGAATATAGAATAGTTCAGGTTGGAAAGGACCTTAAAGATCATCGAGTTCCAACCCGCCCTGCCATGGACAGACAGAACAACGTGCCAGATAAAAATTATTAGCTGAGGCTTTCTATCATGAAAACATGCCTGTTTCTGGAACTTGTTTCTGGAAACCACTTTTGTGGAGCAAAGCCAGCCTTAATAAACCATGGTGATGCTCCTGCTGTCCCAAGGGGCTCCTAAAAATGTGCCTGCACTGAATTCTCATCTCTAATCAGCCCAGTGACACAGGGGAAGCTTCAGCTCTGCAGTCCAGTGCCACAGCACCTGCCCCTCTTATCTTCCACCTCTGCTTTAGGGTCCGGGATGGTCTCTGGTCTTCTTTTCAGGTTCTTCCCCTTCATTTGAAACCTCCTAGAGGGATGGGAGTGAGACAATTTGTTTGATCTCATATAATCATAGAAGAGTTAGGGTTGAAAGGGACCTTAAAGATAGTCTAGTTCCACCCCCCCTGCCTATGGCAGGGACACATCAGGCTGCTCAGTGCCTTGTCCAGACTGGCCTTAAACACCTCCAGAGAGGGGGCATCCACAACCTCTCTGGGCAACCTCTTCCCGTGTTTCACCACCCTCACTGTAAAGAATTTCTTTCTTACATCTATCCTGAATCTATCCCTTTCCAATTTACATCCATTATTTCTAGACCTTCCATCACATATCTTTTTTAAAAGTCCTAGCCCCGCCTTACTGTAGGCCCTCTTCAGGTATTGAGAAGCTACTATAAGGTCCCCCCTGAGCCTTCTCAGTGTTATATTCCCAATGCACTCTGCTTCAGCAGGGGAAGTTGGAGTGAATCATCTGTAGAGGTCACTTCCAACCCAAACCATTCTGCTTTTCATTTTCTCCCACCCTTGAAGGGACACCTGGCCCCAGGACCAACCGACAACCCTCAGTGCCACCAGCTCCCATCCTGCGAGGCAGAAGCCACAGCAGCCTGGTGCCATTTGGGGTCTCCCTCAGGACAGGGGCTCCCCCTGAGACAGGGATGAGTCACGGACCCTCCAACAGGGAGGGTCAAGGACCTTTCATCAAGCATGAAGCAGGCTTCACTCCTCATCCTTCAAATGTCCCTCATTCAGCCCCTTTTGCCTGAAAAACCTTGCTTTTTTGAGCAACTTGGTCTAGTGGATGACTCGAATGGGGTCTGTAGGTAGAAGATGAGGGGGATTTTTTTTGAAACTAGAGCAGGGCAGGGTTAGATGAGACCTGAGGAAGAAGTTCTTCCCTATGAGGGTGAGGAAACACCCAGAGTGGTGGATGCCCCCTCCCTGGAGGTGTTTAAGGCCAGGCTGGATGAGGCTTTGAGGAACCTGGTGTGGTGGGAGGTGTCCCTGCCCATGGCAGAGGGGTTGGAACTTAATGATCTTGAAGGTCCCTTCCAATCCAAACCATTCTGTGATTCTGAGCCACCGTCCCTCTTTGCGCTTGAGGCTCTTTTGTTCCTCGGCGCTGGCCGTAGGGGCACCGCGATTGCGCTCCTAGACCGGAAGTAACGGGACTAATCATGGCAGCTTCCTGCGTGAGGCTGCTGCCGCGGAGCGCTGCTGCGGGGACGCTGGGCTTTGCTGTCCTGCCAGGCCGTAAGGACCGCTCGTGTTCTTTGTCCCCCTTATCCCTCTTTGTCGCGGCTCCTTCGATCTGCCCGCGGTCGGTCCCTGTCCTCAGCGCGACCCGAGAGGGTCTGAGGAGTGTCCTGGGCCTGCTTTGCAGAGCCGGGAACCTTTTGAGGATAGTACAGTTTGAAGGCGGGGAGTTATTTCAAATTATTTTGCTTTTATAGGGTGCCTTTCTTCCTCGGGCTGTCGAGCTAGCAGCGATGGGAAGACGGAAAAATTTCAGCCGCCTCCAAAGCCCGTCATTATTGACAAGCAGAAGGAAGGAGAGGAGAGGAGGTGAGGTGTGGGGGTGTTCAGCACAGCCTCTTCAGCTCTCATGGTATTTGTGGGAGCGCCTTCTTAAAGCTCTAAGGTGTTCTTGCACATAAAATGTTTGTCGTGCTTTACCCAAGATAACTTACATTGAAATTTGAGCTATTGGAGCAAGTCCAGAGGAGGGCCACAAAGATGATCAAATGGCTGGAGCAACTGCCCTATGAAGACAGGCTGAAGGAGTTGGGGTTGTTCAGCTTGATGAAGAGAAGGCTCAGGGGGGACCTCATAGTAGCTTATCAATACCTGAAGGGGGCCTACAGAAAGGCAGGGGTAGGACTTTTTAATAAGATATGAGATGGGAGGACCAGAAACAATGTAAATGTAAATTGGAAGGGGGTAGATTTAAACTTGACATAAGAAAGTGAGGGTGGTGAAACACTGGAACAGGTTGCCCAGAGAGGTTGTTGATGCCCCCTCTCTGGAGATGTTCAAGACCAGCAGCCTGATGTAGTGGGAGGTGTCCCTGCCTATGGCAGGGTGGTGGAACTTGAAGATCTTCAAGGTCCCTTCCAACCCCAACTATTCTATGATTCTATGAAATGTGTTCATGAAAAATCCCTTTAAAATGATTTGTTCCTGCGAGCGGTGAAAAAATGTATGGTAGTAAAGATTTTTTAAAATTTTCAGTAGATGTATAAGGTTTTAGTTGGTTAAAGGCTTTCATTTCTTCATGTTTTCCATACATTTCTTCAAGGTAGCAGGGACCCGAGTCCTGTGTCTGCCTTTGACTTAATCTTGAAGGCAGTTGTGATGTGCACATGACGCTGGGTGAAATAAAGCTGTGAAATGCTTTTGCTTCTACACTTAAAATGAGTTTGTATTTTCTTACAGGTTCTTGAGCCCTGAATTCATCCCTCCAAGAGGCAGAACAGATCCTTTCAAATATTTTATAGAAAGAAAGGACATGATACAGAGACGGAAAGTCTTCAATATCCCAGAGTTCTATGTTGGTCAGTAACAGCACTAAAACTTTCATGATTTTATCAGTGTTTCTTGTAGGGTGGTGTGGTAAAGGGTGGGTTTTAATACTGTGGAGTATCACGGAATATCACAATATCAGGTGTGTTGGATCAACTAGAGTGTGTTTTTTATACACACTGGTTAATTTTTTAATTACTCCAGTTTCCGTTAGAAGTATAGGGTAGGTTTAGATGAGACATTGGGAAGAAGTTCTTCACCGTGAAGGGATGAGACACTGGAAGAGGTTGCCCAGAGAGATGGTGGAGGTCCATCCCTACAGNCCTGCCCATGGCAGAGGGGTTGGAACTTAATGATCTTGAAGGTCCCTTCCAATCCAAACCATTCTGTGATTCTGAGCCACCGTCCCTCTTTGCGCTTGAGGCTCTTTTGTTCCTCGGCGCTGGCCGTAGGGGCACCGCGATTGCGCTCCTAGACCGGAAGTAACGGGACTAATCATGGCAGCTTCCTGCGTGAGGCTGCTGCCGCGGAGCGCTGCTGCGGGGACGCTGGGCTTTGCTGTCCTGCCAGGCCGTAAGGACCGCTCGTGTTCTTTGTCCCCCTTATCCCTCTTTGTCGCGGCTCCTTCGATCTGCCCGCGGTCGGTCCCTGTCCTCAGCGCGACCCGAGAGGGTCTGAGGAGTGTCCTGGGCCTGCTTTGCAGAGCCGGGAACCTTTTGAGGATAGTACAGTTTGAAGGCGGGGAGTTATTTCAAATTATTTTGCTTTTATAGGGTGCCTTTCTTCCTCGGGCTGTCGAGCTAGCAGCGATGGGAAGACGGAAAAATTTCAGCCGCCTCCAAAGCCCGTCATTATTGACAAGCAGAAGGAAGGAGAGGAGAGGAGGTGAGGTGTGGGGGTGTTCAGCACAGCCTCTTCAGCTCTCATGGTATTTGTGGGAGCGCCTTCTTAAAGCTCTAAGGTGTTCTTGCACATAAAATGTTTGTCGTGCTTTACCCAAGATAACTTACATTGAAATTTGAGCTATTGGAGCAAGTCCAGAGGAGGGCCACAAAGATGATCAAATGGCTGGAGCAACTGCCCTATGAAGACAGGCTGAAGGAGTTGGGGTTGTTCAGCTTGATGAAGAGAAGGCTCAGGGGGGACCTCATAGTAGCTTATCAATACCTGAAGGGGGCCTACAGAAAGGCAGGGGTAGGACTTTTTAATAAGATATGAGATGGGAGGACCAGAAACAATGTAAATGTAAATTGGAAGGGGGTAGATTTAAACTTGACATAAGAAAGTGAGGGTGGTGAAACACTGGAACAGGTTGCCCAGAGAGGTTGTTGATGCCCCCTCTCTGGAGATGTTCAAGACCAGCAGCCTGATGTAGTGGGAGGTGTCCCTGCCTATGGCAGGGTGGTGGAACTTGAAGATCTTCAAGGTCCCTTCCAACCCCAACTATTCTATGATTCTATGAAATGTGTTCATGAAAAATCCCTTTAAAATGATTTGTTCCTGCGAGCGGTGAAAAAATGTATGGTAGTAAAGATTTTTTAAAATTTTCAGTAGATGTATAAGGTTTTAGTTGGTTAAAGGCTTTCATTTCTTCATGTTTTCCATACATTTCTTCAAGGTAGCAGGGACCCGAGTCCTGTGTCTGCCTTTGACTTAATCTTGAAGGCAGTTGTGATGTGCACATGACGCTGGGTGAAATAAAGCTGTGAAATGCTTTTGCTTCTACACTTAAAATGAGTTTGTATTTTCTTACAGGTTCTTGAGCCCTGAATTCATCCCTCCAAGAGGCAGAACAGATCCTTTCAAATATTTTATAGAAAGAAAGGACATGATACAGAGACGGAAAGTCTTCAATATCCCAGAGTTCTATGTTGGTCAGTAACAGCACTAAAACTTTCATGATTTTATCAGTGTTTCTTGTAGGGTGGTGTGGTAAAGGGTGGGTTTTAATACTGTGGAGTATCACGGAATATCACAATATCAGGTGTGTTGGATCAACTAGAGTGTGTTTTTTATACACACTGGTTAATTTTTTAATTACTCCAGTTTCCGTTAGAAGTATAGGGTAGGTTTAGATGAGACATTGGGAAGAAGTTCTTCACCGTGAAGGGATGAGACACTGGAAGAGGTTGCCCAGAGAGATGGTGGAGGTCCATCCCTACAGATGTTCAAGGCCAGGCTTGATGAGGCTCTGAGCAACCTAGTATAGTCTAAGATGGTCTAGTGGGAGGTGTCCCTGCCTATGGCAGTGGTATTAGAGATAGATGGTCCTACCCAAGCCATTCTATGATTCTGTGTTCTTGCTCACTGCAGGAGCATTGAACTAGATAACCTTTAAAGGTCTTTTCCAACTTAATGCATTCTGTAATAATACTGATGTGTTTCATCTGTGTTCTTTACATTTTAATACTGTAGTATATGGTTTAGCAGTAAATGTCAAGAAAGAAATACATTTGTATTTATATATATATTGCTGGTGTTCAGTTTGCATAATGAAGAATGAAAGACAAAGGGGAAGAAGCTTCACAGTTAACCTGCAGAATCAGCTTAACATATATTAATTTAGAGATGTTAGAAGTTTGTTCTGTTTCTATCACTTTTCATAGCAAATAAAACATTTTCAAGATGTGCCTAATTGCATGCACCTACTTTGACTCTCTTCCTGCATTTTGGTATCTATTTACTCATAACAATCTTTTTTTCTTTTTTTTTTCTTTCTTTTTTTTTGCCTTTGGCAGGCAGTATCCTTGCTGTTACTACTGCAGATCCCAATGCCAATGAGAAAACCAGCCGGTTTGTGGGTATCTGCATTCAAAGAGGAGGCAAAGGGCTCGGCGCTACCTTTGTCCTTCGGAATGTTATAGAAGACCAAGGTGGGTTTGTAACTGTGATCATGCCCAGTAGAAATGTTAAGCAAAAAATGTTGAAGCTGCCTGTGAAGGGGTGTCTGGTGTTGAAATTTAGTCTGTGAAGACAATGACAATGAATTGAAGAGAAACTGGATGTAGTCCAGAGAAGAGCCACAAGGATGATCCAATGGCTGGAGTAGCTTTTCCATGAGGATAGGCTGAGAGAGTTGGAGCTGTTCAGCCTGTAGAAGAGAAGACTCTGGGGAGACCTCATAACAGCCTACCAGTGCTTGCAAGAACCTGCAGAAGGCAGCAGAGGGACTGTTTGCAATGGCATGTAGCATTAGGACCATTAGAGGCAATGGTTTAAACTAGAGCAGAGCAGGTTTAGATTGGATATTAGGAAGAAATTCTTCATCATGAGGGTGATGAGACAATGGAACAGGTTGCCCAGGGAGGTGGTGGAGGCCCCATCCTTGGAGACATTCAAGACCAGGCTTGATGAGGCTCCGAGCAACCTGATCTAATGCAAGATGTCCCTGCTCACTGCAAGGGGGTAGGACTAGATGAGTTTTGAAGATCTATTCCATCTCAGCACATTCTATGACTCTGTGAAATTACGGATCTAGCTACTACAAAATACTGTAAGTTTAAAACAGAGATTCTGATGTGCTGTGTTTTTGAAGGCATGGAGCTGATTAGTAATCTTTTTGTTTTTATAATTAGTGATTTTGCGATCTGTATTCTGAGGAGAGTGAGCCTAATCTACTAAAGTTGTGCTTATATTTGAGCTTGGGCGGTCTCTACCTCTACGCTTGTACATACTGGCCCAGTTTGAGTGCTGTGTATCTGCATAAACTGGGGACATGGGACATGTATGAACTGTTTAAGGTGCAACAGATTATTAGAGTTTTCCAATATCTTCATACTCTGTTTTATGAAAGAGGAGAGATGCGGGTACCGGAGTTCCAAGAGCAAATGAGAAAGGGGTGATTGTCTTTAAATATGCTACACATACAGTGAGATGAACAGTAACAGCCATCGCAACCAGAAGGGAGTGAGGTTAAAACCCAATCTGTTCTTCCTCAAATTCATAGAATCATAGGATAGTTTGGGTTGGAAGGGACCTTCAAGGTCATCTAGTTCCAACACCCCTGCCATAGGCAGGGACACCTCCCACTACACTAGGTTGCTGAGCCTGGCCTTAAACACCTCCAGGGATTGAGGGGGCATCCACAACCTCTCTGGGCAACCTCTTCTAGTGTCTCACGCCATTAGATGTCTCTTAAGACATTCTTTTATCAAAGATTTGACTTACAAACCCCTGCTCTTGCCTGTGCAGACACAGCACACATCTACCATCATGTGTACACAGTGCTCTGTAGTGTACTCTTGGAACATGGGAGCAATCACTGTTAGTGCTACAGAACTTACAGCCCTTGGGAAATGGGGTTAACCCCGTGGTGGTGGGAGCTCCTGACTCTGGTTGCCCAGAGAAGCTGTGGCTGCCAAGCAAGCCCTGGAAGGGTTCAAGTCTATGTTGGACAGGGCTTGGAGCAACCTGCGCTGGTGGAAGGTGTCTCTTCCTGGGGAAGGGGGCTGGAATTGAATGATCTTTGAGGTCACTTCCAACCCAGACCAATCTGTGATTCTGTGAGTAAGAAACAATTCTTGAATTATACAGAAATGTGTAACACTGTGAAGTAATATGGTGTGCTGATATTTCTGATGAATTTACCTCCTTAAACCAGACTTTCTCTCTCTAAGGCGTTGAAATAAGGTATGAACTCTACAACCCTCGAATCCAGGCCATCGAGGTTCTGAAGCTGGAGAAGAGGCTGGATGACAACATGATGTACCTGCGAGATGCTCTCCCTGAATACAGTACTTTTGATGTGAATATGAAACCCGTATCTCGTTTAGACCAGGAAGTTCCTGTAAACAAGGTAAGAGCAGCATGATTCAGAGGGAAAGTGGAGAATCATTTGGATAACTTTAATTTCTGACTGGTATCCTGGAAGGCTGTAAAACAGCTCTTTGTTAAATTAGTTACTAGGGTGACAAAAGTGCTCAAAAGAAGACAAATCTTTATGCTATTTCTATAGTGAAACAATGTTAAGAATGCATCTGCCATCCTCAGTACTTAATTCCATGTTCATGGAAGGAAGGAGTGGTGGTCTCCACATGCCTCTATATAACACTTGGCAGAGAGGAAAGCTTTTGTTATGGAACTGTCAGTGCTGCTACTAAGATGGGAGTGTCTCTTTGTGAGAATTTCAGAGGAACAGAAAAATAAATTTGGCTCTGGGACTCAGGAGATGAACTCTATTGCTCTTTTGTGGTGTCCCTGCCTGTGGCAGGGGGGTTGGAACTAGATGACCTTAAAGGTCCCTTCCATCCCAAACCATTCTGTGATTCTATGAAAGAAGGCAGGATTTGGAAGAGTCAGCTAAAACCTGCACCTTGGAGAAATCCAGAAACCAGCAGACCATGTGAGAGAGTGTTGTCTAGTAACTCAGTAACTTCAATTAATCATTCTTCCCTTTTGCTCTCATGCTACTTTTCTTTTTACTGCTTAAGGAACAGGAATAGAGCTACAAAAGATGAGTTAACTTTGCTATGGGTGTCAATTTAAGGACACTGCAATCGACAGTTCCACCTGCAGAAGGCCCTGGGAGGCCGGATAGCAGCCTGCCCAGTAGGGGGTCTACAGGAAAGCAGGGGAGGGACTATTTGCAAGGTCGTGGAGTGATAGGACTACAGGGGCAATGGTTTTAAACTTAGAGCAGCGCAAGTTTACATTAGACATTAGGAAGAAGTTCTTCACCATGAGGGTGGTGAGACACTGGAGCAGGTTGCCCAGAGACGTGGTGGAGGCCCCATCCCTGGAGTCATTCAAGGCCAGGTTAGATGAGGCTCCAAGCAACCTGGTTGAGTGCAAGATGTCCCTGCTTACTGTAGAGGGGTTGGACTACATGACCTTTGTCCCTTCCAACTAAACACATGCTGGGATTCTGAAAAATTCTACAAGACTATGACAATGGTTATGTGGACACAAAGAAACTCCTTTCTCCTAAGTGTTAAGTAGTATCTCCTTGACATACTGACAAATTGGCCCTGCTTTCACTTCCTTCAGCCAGAGCAGCAGTTGTCTCGCATTTTGCTGAACTCTCAAAACTCTGATAACTTCTAATTTTTAAATTTTTATTAATTTTAAATTTTTTAAAAAATCTTTTACCCCAGCTGCAGGTACGGATGAAACCTAGACCCTGGTCAAAACGGTGGGAAAGGCCAAAATTCAATATAAAAGGAATAAAGTTTGAGCTGCCTGAAGCAAAAATGAAACAAGCTCAGAAGTGGAGCCAACCCTGGCTAGAGTTTGATATGATGCGAGAGTATGATACTTCCAAAATAGAGGAAGAAATTTGGAAAGAAGTGAAAGAAGGACTTAAAAATTAGTAATGGTTCTTGCAATCTAGGAATTACTGAGAAAATGAATGTTAATTGTGAAGTTACTGTATGGATTAACTTACCAAGTTTTGTATGTACATAGACAAAATAAAATATACAATGAAGTTAAGTCTTTGTAGAAGATTTTGAAGTGTACAAGCTTCTCTGGTCAAACATGAACTTTCCATTCCTGAAAAGAAACACTTGAGTGCTTTGTTCACCCCCCCCTTTCTCCAGGAGTGAGAAGCCTCTACCTTTTAAACCTAACACAGCAGCAAATTAGTTATGAACTGAGACAGTTTGTTTAAACAAGTCATGGTAACCAAAGGTAATGCTGACTTAATCTTTTTTTCACAGTTCTTAACAACATTCTTGTCACATCTTAAAGATTTGAACTGCAGGAATCTCATTAACACAAAGTATTTTTACTTTATTTTGAAAATAAACAATTATTTAAAAAATCCTTCCCTCCGTAACACTGATCAATGCTATTTACAATTAAAATATTTTATAAAAATATATTTTTAACTTTAAAAATCTAACAAAAAAAACATAGGGATTAAGCCTGCAAGAGTTAAATTACAGTCCCAGAATATTTTGGAGAAAAACAGTCACAACTAAACATGCAGAATCTATGATACACTACAGTTTCAACCATGAAGCATCCATGTTATTCTCTAACAGTATTTACTGAAAATAGACAAAGGTATAAAACATTAGAAATCTAATAAGGGTATGAAGAAGCAAGGTTCAGTAGATCGTACTGGGAAGGAAAAAGAAGATTTTCCTAGAACTCCAGAGACTATAAAGTAACTGAA
Source organism: Turnix velox (assembly GCA_013400935.1). Taxonomy (NCBI): domain Eukaryota; kingdom Metazoa; phylum Chordata; class Aves; order Charadriiformes; family Turnicidae; genus Turnix; species Turnix velox. Next base: position 46,846 of record VZTY01002603.1, on the reverse strand, counting down.
GTCGTTCTTGGGCTGCTTATTGTCCAGATGTCAGCTGGTGGAAGTCCGGAAAAGACATGGAACAACTCCAGGGCAGTCAGTGTCACTTGTGTACAAAACTATGGGCATCTGACACCATCTTCAATACATTTGCACTTCCCTCTTGTGCAACTTCTTAACTCATTTACCAACAGTGAACAATCAAACTCCTCACCTACACATCAACTCTTCTTGTTTGCGTAAGGGTCAAACTCTTGTAACATTAATTCTTTCTCACTAGGGAAATAACCTCAATAACAATAACCCCATCAAAACCCACTGTGGTAAGATACAAGAGCTCAACAACTGCCATCTCAGAGTGATATCTATCAAAGTAACCCTGGTAACAGCTTGAAAAGCTATCTGCAGGTTAGCAGTGAAGAAAAAAAAAACCTCACAGACATATCCTATTTTAACAGGAATCCTTCCAAAACAGGTAAATCAATAATAAATCATTGTCACTGTTAGACAATGACTGAGCCATCACTTTACTTCAGTAACAGTGACTTCAACAATGACTCCTCAACTAGGAGCAGGTGGCAGTAGAAGATATTTGGGGAAAAAAAACAAACTCAAGTATTTAACAACAGGACAGTCATTACCACTACATCTCCAAGGAAGCATAATACACTAATTAAACCACAAACTGGACCTGTTTCAGTGTGAATATGAGGCTTGTTTCAGTAATATAAATATTGCTTCAGAAATTTTTAATTCCCAATCATTGATCTGAGGTGTTCGAGTTTGTGCTCTTCAATGAAGTCTTCAACAAGGTGTAAAGCTTTGATTTTCACCATCAGGAGAAGAACTTCTTTTGTTTCATCGCTGTAAGAGAAATCCAAACAAAGAAAAAAAAATTGATACAACAGCAACATTCATTGTACCTGACTTAAGTATACTTCATTACTTTAAAGAGTCAAGTGTGTCTCCTCAGCCACTTGTCATCAGGTGACCTTGGCTCCCCTGATCAACAACAGTAGCACATTAAACTGGAACAGCAAAAAACTCATTTACATAGTGGACTCCATATTTTGTTCTATGCATACATGCAACAAGAACATCCTAGAGAGGACATGTGTGAGACTTGAGGAATTTAAGACAAATAATTCAAGTAAGTGCCTAAATCTCAAGGAAAGCCTTATCTGTTACCTCTGGTTGTTTTTGTGCAGCATCCGGACACATCGCAGCAAGTGCTGGCACAAGTTCTGTAAATCAGGGAGAGTTGATCCACTTCTAAGGTCCTGAAACCATCTTTCTGGGAGGCACGAAACCACCTGCTCACACAAAGAATACTTAGGGAAGTTTTTTTAATACAGCCAAGTTAAATCACTTCTAACAGGGACTTCTTGGTAGGATCTGCCATTATCAGTAGTGTGTTTTTCATTTGAATTCAAGATTGATAATTCCTACAAGTAGCTACTCTTAAGAACTTATGCATCAATATCCAACCTAAAATGCTTTTATGTATCAAGGTCATTAAAAAAAAATCTAAACCCACATTTTAAATGTTCAGTATTAAATCAACACTGAAAATATTCCATCTTTCGTTTTAACTTCTCTTTAAAAAAAAAAAAAGCCTTTAGCATATGCCCTCTTCCAAGTTTCAAGTTATCTTTTTACCTTATTGCATTTTTCTATATTATCCAGCCCCGGGGGTGTGTTCAGGATGTTCAGAAGAAGGTAACGATTCAGCAACTTCTTCAGTCCCAAATCACGAACTGTATCTTCTGGTACAATCCCATCCCAAAGAAGAACATTGGAGAAGAGCTGTGGGAATAAAGAGAGAGAATACAGTTACCTGGTGGCTAGACTTCCATCACCTGTGTTTTTACATTAGAATCCCTGGCTCACTTCTCACCCAAGCCAACTAGTGTCTTTCTTACAATTTCTGGGCCTGGTTTAGAGGCCATTTTGGATACACATTGTGAAAACAGCAACCCATATCAAAAGGTGTTGTTAGATAGCATGAATCATAGAATAATTCAGGTTGGAAGTGACCTTAAAGATCATCGAGTTCCAACCCCCCTGCCATAGGCAGGGACACCTCCCACTACATCAGGCTGCTCAGTGCCTAGTCCAGTCTGGCCTTAAACACCTCCAGAGAGGGGGCATCCACAACCTCTCTGCGCAACCTGTTCCAGTGTCTCAGCAACCTCACCGTAAAGAATTTCTTTCTTATGTCTAGCCTGAACCTACCCCCTTCCAATTTACATCCATTATTTCTAGTCCTCCCATCACATATCTTATTAAAAAGTCCTACCCCAGCCTTTCTGTAGCCCCCTTCAGGTATTGATAAGTTACTATGAGGTACCCCTGAGCCTTTTTTTCACCAAGCTGAGCAACCCCAACTTCTTCAGCCTTCTTGTGGCCCTCCTCTGGACCTGTTCCAACAGATCAATGTTCTTCTTACGTTGAGGGCTCCAGAACTGCACACAGTATTGTTTTATTCTGATGATAAGAATCATGGTATAAAATGCTAAGCTAGGCTGATCATAAAATTCATTTAGAAAAATAAACTTGAAATTGTACACACAGCATAGTGTCATCAAATTGCCTGGGATCCCCACAAGAATCTATCAGTCCCTGTATTGTTGGCTGACTGTGACTAACTAATACAATGTTAGGCCAACAAGCCTGGATGACCCAATCAAGAAAAGAAAAAATGAACCAGCTGAAACAGATGGTCAGATTGAAGTCTCCTGCAGGAGATGTGCCAGCTGGGTGCTCATTTATAGTTCATTTTTAAATCACCACATGGAGGCTGCACAGAGAACACATTCTTCACTGAGGAAAACAGTTATCCATCTTAATAAAAATGTGAAGACATCTTTCTCCAATGAGTTAAAAAATGTTTTTTTACTAATTTCAAAGAAAAAAGGTTTTATCTACCTTAACAGCTGACCAAAATTGCCTTTCTTGGAATATGAAGCATAGTGATGACTTGTCTTCCAAAGCACTAGACAGAGAAAGAAGAAAAAAGGTAAAAAGGTTTTATTTTTTGTTTGCCTTTAAAAGATGATAAACAGACAATTAATCTTGTAGATACTGTTGAGTATTATAGTACACTTCCAGCACTGGCAACCTCAATCAGAATAAAGACCTAGGGAGACACCTTTGAGTTTCAACCCATCATAATAAAACTGCTATGAAATAATTTCCAATAAAATTAGCAATTGGAAATCCCTACATCAACCTTTCATTGCTTAGAAACAAACATCTCATAACAGTGTTAGCAAAAGAGTTTCTCCAAGGTGCATCTTAACACCTACTCATTCCCACCTTTGAAATAGTGTCCAGTTGCAAGCACCAACAATGTATTTTCAGAACAACAGGAGGAATTAGAGGACATGCAAATGATACCAGACCACTCAAACTCACAAAGATCTAAGTAACTATTCTCAAACCAGCCTGTGGATCTTATACACAGGAAAGCTTATGGTTACAGGAACAAAAAAGTAAAGATAGTGGAGTTACACTTATTAGAAAGAGTTCATAAAAAGGAAGAGGGCTCCATAACCTTTCCTATAACAGAACAGTAGAAGGTATGTTTGTTCCATTAGCTGTTAATGATTATCATAATCATAATTAACACAAAATTAATAGTATTAATTTTTATAATCCAATCTATGGGAATTTTAAAATAAAATTTAGAAACATTTCCAGAGTCAGCCTACCTTTTAGGATACAGAGGGATAAAGACATCTTCCTCTATAGATTTCTTCATTCTCAGGACAACCACGTTCATCAAATCCTACTTAAAAAAGAAAAAAGATTAGTATCCCTTCACATTCCAGGATGTCCTCTGCTTCCATTTATAATAACTTCAACAGTTATTCTGCTTATCTAGAAGTGCAATATGTTGATTAGAGCAAAGTACTGTTACTATTTGTATATAATACACACTGAGACCATGAATATATCAAAAGCAGCAGAGAAGTCACACCCAATTACCTATTGAGTTTGGATTTTTATTTTCCTATCAAGTAATTTTCCTAAGTGAGAACTCTTTAAGCCTATTCATTAGCAAGCAGCTGGAAAACTGTGCAGATAAATAACAAGTTACAAATACAGAATTTTACAGCTTTTTATGAAGAATCCATGTTAAAAAACCCCAAAACACAGCTAGGACAGCATATGGGTCTAGGCAACATGTTTAAAAGTGTCAGATTTGGACCCCTATGTATGTATTTATTTTGAGGGGTTTTTTAAGTTCTGTATTACTTTTACTTTCTGTACAAATAGCATCATGGTTTTAAATCACCAAATTTTTGTAAGGCTCAGTTGGAAGTCATAAAGAGTTTCCTAAAAGTATTTACTTATGGCCTAAAGATTCACATATCTCACCAGTACTCTACTAGACAAACCTCCAGATTTACATCAGAACAATACCAAAATCAGAAGAAGGGTATGATATAGGGACTGTGTAAATTAAAGTAATTGTTAAAAGATTGCTTAGATTACATAGTAATCTGTCTCATAGCCCATTAACCTTTGGGGATTGAGTTGCCTAGTGGAGCATAACCAGCTCAAATTTTAAAAAGACAATCAAATGCAAATCTAAAGTCTAACTATCATTTCTGCAGTGAAATAAGGATAAATATATATTCAAATATACAGGTTCATGTCTTCAAGTAACAGGAGCTAACTTCTGCCTCAAGAGTGTCCCATCATCTTCAGCAACAAGAGGATCAAAGAGATGGAAGTTTAACTGTTAAATCTAATGGGTTATCAAGCATTGTAACAGGCTTGCTAGGGAGATGGTTGAGGTAGAGATACTTAAGAGACATAACGCTTAGATTCATGGTTTAGGAATGGTTCTTGTTAGAGTTAGGTTGATGGTTGGATTCAATCTAAAAAGTTCCTTCCAACCAAGGCAATTCTATGGTTCTATTATCTTCTTAATATAAAAGAGACAAAGCAATCTGAACTGAAAAACCTCAGGACAATGTTGTAAATGCCCATAGGCACATGCACAGAGAGCACACACAGTGGATCAAGTTTCCCCTTCCCCAGTACCCCAGGAGCTTTAACCTCTTTTGCTCGACTGCATTCAGCTTTGGAAAGGCATTGTTTTCCAAACATGTTTTTGCAAAGCTCCACAAGGTTCTTTGTCTGTGAAGTAGATAAAGGATCCCACACATTCTTTACAAATCCTAAAAATTAAAAAAAAATTTAAAATTTTATTTCATCCATAATACACAAGTGGTTCTCTGTTCTAGTTTCAAGGCATTACAACATAACAGAAATAGATATAAAAAGCTCTCTCTTAAGAAGAGGCTGCCTACACCTCGCTCTGTGTAACTCAATAATCTCTACATTTGGAGTACCATTACATATCTAACATTATTTGACAGCCATCAATTAATTCTTTGATTAACTAAGCTGCAGTGAACACTTTTAAGACAATCTTACTATACCTGTAATTTTTGGAAGAATAGCTTTTTCAATCACTCTAGGCAAAACTTCTTGATCAGGATCATCATCCCGTTTTGGTTCGGTTGTCTCTCTGGCAACACTGAATTCTTCTATAGCTCTGAACCAGGGCATCTCTTCCAACTCTGCAAAATTCTGCTGAAAGATCATTCTGGTGAGTTGATCAGCTGGGCAGGATTAAGAGAAAAGCTCCCTCCAATGATGCCACAGATTCCCATTTAATTTTAGATCCACCATTATCACTGAATGAAGCAAACTAGTGAATCAGGAAAACTAAATTTAGAGCTAGAACTAAAAGGATAGAAGGGTGGGTGGTGAGGCACTGATAGAGATTCCCCAGAGAGGTGGAGGAGGTCCCATCACTGGTGACATTCAAGGCCAGGCTCAACCAGATCTAGTCCAAGATGCCCCTGCTCACTGCAGGGGACCAGACAACCTCTTTCAACTCAATGCATTCTATGATTCCATGAATTATTAAAGTGTCTGCAAAGAACTCAGGACAAGAATTCTTTTTACTGGGGAACTTAAAACGGGCAGGTGGTTAAGAAGAAATGAGGAAGCTAAAACTCCAACCACATGCTTTTAATTCTGAGATCTTTCCATTTGTTTCTAATGAACTGTGCTATGGATAGAAAAAAAAATCTCATTTTTTGTATTAGTACATGTTATAATGATTCATGTACAAAAAGTGACTTGATAAGAAGAAACAGACCACCTGCTAGTTAACATACTTATCAGGAGTGCCTACAACCTATGTTAAAGTTCCCATACAAAAGTCATTCCTGGAAACAGCATGTTCAGACATCCTCTGGGTAGCAAGAAATACCCACATGTAACACAAATTAAAAAGATAATTAAGGCAGAAAAAGGTACTTTCACAAAGATGGGGTGATCCATCTTTGACTATAGCAAACTGCTTCAGTACAATACTTGGAAGCATAAGGGTCACTTTAATTTAACACAAAAATACACGTAATTTTTGAAGAAAATAGAGTCAAATAATTCACCTACCTCAAGAGGATTCCAATTTATTAACTGAACTCTGATCAATGGATTTAATAGCTTAGGCAGGCAGAAACTGATATAAGCATCACAGTAAGAGTCAGGAAACTTCTCTTTCCATTCCTGGAATTTCAACAGGATTTTTCTGATGTCACAAAAATCTGCATGAACATCTTCAAAGATTTTCCTACTATCCTCTAAAACGTTATCTACGAATAATATTTATTGGAAATAAAAAGAAACAATCACAGAACTTATTGAGGCATAAGCTGAAGAGTTTATGCATCTATAGGACATAAGAACTAGTTTTATAATAATTACATTTGTCATTTATTTTTGACATATCTGACATCGAAGTGAGTTTGAAAACCAGTTCTCTGGTTTCCCACTCCCTGGAAAAAACAGTCAGAAAAACAAAAAAGGCAAGTTTCTTTATGATGTATATACAACCATTATGTTTCAAACGTCTTACCAATGTGATAAAATTTAAGACATTAAAATCCTTCTGCCTTCTGCTGTTATCTGGAGAGGAGGTATTATAACTTTCCCCACTTCTCTTCATTGATTGATTTTAAAATAATTTAAACACCAACTTTTCATTCACTCAGTCTTCAGAAAACAAACTGACTATACAGAGTACACTGTAGCACTGCACTGAGTACTGTCAGACTAGCTTGGGTGTAATTTAGGATATGATTTCTAGATGAAAGTGTCTTGTGTAATACCACCACAACATAACTCATACCAGAAGAAACCTACAACTGTATACTTATTTTTCCCATGTCATTAGTTATAATAGTCTGAATGCCTTTCCCTTTTACAGCATGTAACTAAGAATACGTGACATAAATCTCTACACCTTTCCAATTAAAAAAAAAAAAAAAACACAACTTAAAAATATCAGAGAGAGATTTTGTTCTAGGACATCACAGTGAGATTGTCACCAACCTTTGCTCTTCTGGAATTCCAACATCTCTGTTGGTGTCAGCTCATCATCACTGGACATGCCTTCATGGTGAACAACTTCTCCTGAACACTTCCTCACTTGCCGTCTGCGAGTCCTGTATTTTGTAATGAACTCACTGAGTTATCCTCTCCTTGTATGCAGAAAGAAGCTTAACAAAAAATAATCTGACCTCAAAACAAAAATGCACTAGAAGCAAGTGGTGAGACCAATAGTCTAAGGAAACTCAGTCAGGGACCCACAGTAGCTTTGCAAGCATAAGGACAAAGGAGGGGCTTTGGAAACCAAGACAAGCGCATCTAATCTCCCTTACAAGCCACGTAATATCCACCTTCACTTTATCTTACTTCCTCAAGAGGTTAATAAATCATCACACCAGGAGCACTAAACATCTAGCATGGGACAGAGCACTGTCTCAGACAGTTTTAGTGTACAAGAAATTCTTGAACTCTCAGTCCAGTGCCTCACTTCTGGATCACAGCTCACAAAAACTACAATACACACAAGTGTCAGCTGGGAGCAAAAAACTATTCCAATACAGGAATCTTAACAGGCCACAAAAACAGTGGCATACTGTAATTTCATCCAGCAATTTAGAATCATAGGATGAAAGAATACATTGAGTTGGAAGGGACATCCAAAAGCCACCTAGTCCAACACCCTTGAAGTGAGCAGGGACATGATGCCTAGATGAGGTTGCTCAAAGCTTAATCAAGCCTGGCCTTGAATGTCTCCAGGGATGGGGCCTCCACCACCTCTTTGAGCAACCTGCTCCAGTGTCTCACCACCCTCATGGTGAAGAACTTCTTCTTAATGTCTAATCTAAACCTGTCCTGCTCTAGTTTAAAACCACTGCCCCATCCAGGGGCATTCTACTGCTTCATGCCCTGGCAAACAGTGCATGTACATCAACTAACATAAAGATGAAGTGCTGCAAGGGGAATCTTTTACTGTGTAATTTTTCATCTGCTATAATGCCAAACTTCTTGCTCAAAGTGCAGTTACTGAATCTACAAGGCAACTGAAAAACACTTTCAAAGCTTCAAATAACTTGGAAAAACAATCAAAAAACAGTAAAAGTCTCTGAGCACTGCAATACACAAAATATAGTATATGAGATACATTATTAGCAAGGGGGGGTTAGCTATTGCCTTGCTTCACCCTTTATCATGCCTCCCCACAGCAGCAACAATACCACCTGGTTTTTTTGCTATCCCTACAAAAATACAAAAAGATGTTTCTGTATAACTTCATTACAATATGGCAGAAAAAGCTTCTCATAGTTTTGTAAATAGTGCCACTTAAGACTCGGTAATTTAAAACAACAAGATCTCTTCAGATTCAAATCAACATGGAGAGTGGCATGAATAGATGGTTCCAAGTAATTTCAAGTTTAGAAACCAAGTATACTTCATGTAACCTCATTTACCAGTCCTACAGGTTAACACTCATCACTGCATGACAGAAAGCCAGTGTGCAGTATGTTTATCAGAGCTAAGAGCTCATACACAGAATACCTACCTTCGATGTTCACACATTTCCAGAAGCTGTGTCTTCACATCACTTTCCAAATTGCCATTACTTGGTTTGATATTCCCACCTATCAGAGGAAAGGATCAGACAAGAATTAAATGGTTCCTTATTGAGGAAACTTAGAACACTAATTCTTCTGTCCTTAGAATCATAGAATAGTTCTGATTGGAAGGAACCTTACAGATCATCTAGCTCCAATCCCCCTGCCATAGGCAGAGACACCTCCCACTACATCAGGCTGTTCAGTGCCTTGTCCAGCCTGGCCTTAAACACCCCCAGAGAGGGGGCATCCACAATCTCTCTGGGCAACCTCTTCCAGTGTTTCACTACCCCCACCATAAAGAATTTTTCCTATGTCTAGCCTAATTCTACCCCCTTCCAATTTACATCCACTATTTCTGGTCCTCCCATCACATATCTTATTAAAAAGTCCTACCCCTGCCTTTCTGTAGGCCCCCTTCAGGTATTGATAAGCTACTTCATATGGAATACCAAGAAAAACCTCCTGATCAAAACTCTAAATAGTCACCAAAATAAAGCACAACTATTACTTGTTAATGGCATATAGCCAAATGCAGTTGTTACCCTTTTATATCCTGCTACAGGGGGAGTTTGACAACACTCCACTCAATGCCCATTAATTCTCAGTCCTGCAAAAGGAAGTCACTGCCTTCCAAAACAGGTTCTTATGTGCTAAAGTGTAGGGAACTACCTTCATTTTTATGCCAAAAGTGAAACCATAAATTAAAGTAACTTTCAGTGTGTGGTTCCAACATTGTAACATAAGTAAAATCCCTACACAAAATCATTGCATTTAGATTTCATGACTAATAAGCTCCCTGCAATCTCCTGCTACCTAAGTGGTCACTGTGTGACCTCAATCACCCCCATTCTGATTCTTGAGGCAACGAAGTAGAAACCAGAAGCATTTTCTAATTGGGTCATTCAGTTGTAGCACTATTACCTTGCCAATATGTGTATGATGTACCAAAAAGTAGAGTAGTACTACGGAACTACTGTCACAGAAGGAAAAAAAAAAAAGTCTTTCCACTCTACTAAATACAACTAGGAACATAAAGAAACAATTAAAAGTCCTGCTAAACATGCAATTACAGTCTCATTTATAAAGAGATGGAAGTTAAATAATTTTAATGGCAATTACTATTATGGCACTCCCCTATGTAACACCTGCTGTCAGTCTGCTACTCCATTTCATAAACTCATCCAGGCTGCTGGTTTTCTAAAATCAGCACTTTATCCTGTGCAGTGATAAGACTGAGCCCATATGATTAGTAGTTACCACAAATTGGTGCATCTGGCCTCCATCTGTTCCCAGTAGCTGCAACCATATTACTCTTAGCCTTGCCTGAAGGGCAAGGGTTTGGTTTTCGAAGCTGGGTTTGGGGTGTGATTTCTTAGTTTTTATTTTGTTTGGTTGTTTTTTGGTTGTTTTTTTTTTAACAGCAGCAGTGAGACTCATACAACATACAAACATACAGTGGTGTGGACAAAAATTATAAGCAAAGAAAGTTGTATTACTTTTTCTTGCAGTGTCAAAATAAACCAAACTCAATGCACAAAATACAACGTTGTGTTTGGTGCAATCTTTACACAGGGAAGCTTCTTTTCATGCCTTTATTCCCATGTGTATGTTACTTTCTAGTCTGAAATGTCCACTCTGAGCACACACAGCCCTGAAGTCACTCATGTAAAAGTGTCCACCTATTCACAGAACCGTCCATTAGCAAGATTTCTCCCACTTAAGACATACTAAAAAAACAGCTCCATTTTTCCTTTCAAATGTTGATGGAAAATTCATGAGTTGAATTACTAAAAACTGACAAAGTTGCTCATGCTATGCTCACTTTTCAAAAAGAAAAGAATAGTATTAATGCGTGAGGTAAGGATTTCAACCAAGGTATAGCAGAACACACCTACTGCCAATGAGAAGGGGAAAGAGGATCAAAGGTGAAAATTAAAAACTTTGTCCAAAAAGCAAATGTGTATTTCTGCTCAAAGAGTATTTCAACAGGAAAACAATTTCTAATTTCATACTAACTTGTTAGATGCTGAATGTAAGCAGATTCATTTTTCAGCTCTTCTTGCCTTCGCTTCAGTACTTCAATGGCTCGCTGCTGAAATAGTACATGCAAAGCCAGTTCTACATCATTGATGTGTTTCAGCTGAAATAGAGTAAAAAGTTTTGAAATTAATTAAAATCCCAAAAGAATAAACTAAAACCAGTTTCCACAGGTTTTCAGTACAGCCATGAAATTATAACCAAAGTATTACACAGATAAAACTACATTCCTGATCACTAGAGTTTTTCAGGCTTTTTTTGAAAGACTGGAAAGCACAAACTAAATGCCAACTGGACCACTCAAGACTTCATATAAAAGATCCAACAGACTCTGCTGCTGCATTTAACTTACGTATCAGCCACTAGCCATTAATGTGTTCATTAATTAAGATTTGTTCTCTTTGAAGTTACATAAAGAAATTCACAATTGTGATGCAATCAAGTGACCTAAGTTAGATGTGACAGCACCATTTGTAGAAGACAAATGCAATTTACTTTCATTGAGGCCAACTTTAGACAGCTCCTACACTTTTCCCAGTCTTCATTTTTTTAAAATACAGATGGTTTGCAGTTCAGGAAACAGATGCAGCCAACACCACAGACAAATTCTCATAGACCTCTGCTACCATAAACCTCAACTCAAACCATGAAAAGTTTACAAAATACTGAGTAAAAGCAATGGGATCACAGAAGCAAATTAAGTGCTGCCTCTTATTGAACTTCACCTGCAGAAAAAACACTCCAATAACATTTTATTTTCAACCAACAGAATCTAAGTAAGATCACGGCACAAGTCAGTATTACTAGACTAACTTGATCACTTCAGGTTTCTTATATTTTGTTTCCCTTACGTTAAAATTTCTGATAGAACTGATTTTTTTAACCAAGTGCTGTACTTCATTTCCAAACAAAAAAAATTAAAATTCAGTTTTCATTCACAGAATGTACTGTTATAATCTAAAAAAAAAAAAGAAAGATGAAAATACATACCTTTTCATTTAAGCAGTTTATCAAGTTTTCTACGTATGTTTTCATGGACCTGTAGAATTTGTAATTCTGAGCTGCATCCGAAGACTTCTCCAACTCCTGGACAGTCATCTTTGAACTTTCAATGTCTTCCATACATTTTTCATACTCCCTCTGGTGGGCACGGTGCACATCCACCAGCGATGTTATCCTAAAAAGAGAGAAAACTAAATAACGAGAACTATTGCCAAGTTCACAGTTGATGCACTCCAGCACTTTTCCCATTACAATCACATACAAAATCTTTGCCTTCATTAATAGTAGCACTTGCATTTGACATAAGCAGTGCTGAAAGATTTACCCATGACAGGAGTTGCAGAAATGTGGGGTGTGGAGAAGCATCATGCTTTGGAGACGCAAGTGTCACTTATGTGGTGCTAATTTTGTCAACACAACTGGCACATTACCTGGAACCCCCATAAACCACACTTCACAAAAACACAAGAAGTCTAATTTTATGACATCTGTGAAATGGATTCTATCCAATACAGTCTGAGGGAAACTACAGCTCATGCTAGCAAGTCCATATTAAAGTTGTGTGGATAGCAATATCCATAGGAACTCACTACATTCCTACCACCAAATACAAACCAATGGATGACTCCTGGAGATAAAAACCAAGATTCCATATTTACAGCTAACAAACAGTAAAATATTTCTATGGAACATTTTCATATATTACAATCTGCACACTCTTTCTGCTCCCCCTCCCTTCTTACATATCCCAGTTTGATGAAGCCTGTAGCAGAAGCAAGAAACAGACCATAATTTATTTCAATTCTCTGAAGCGGGGAGCAATTTTTAATGGAAGAATTGAAGCAACTATGTTCTGTATTGTGCTACAAGTTAAAAGAAATCCAAAACTATTTCAGCATTTATCGTGTTAAACACATCTACTAAGTTTATATCAAAAAAGGCACCCCTCTCCTTTTTGCTATTTTCTGAATAGGTCTCCTACTCTTAATAGCCTTATTCTCAGTTTTCTTAGGATCACAGAATTTCTTCAAGTTTGAAGGAACCTTAAAGGTCACCTTAAAGGTTCTAAACCCCTGCCACAGACAGGGACACTTCCCTCTATCCCAGATTGCTCAAAGCTCTGTACAGCCTGGCCTTAAACATCTTCAGGGATGGGGCAGGTATGGGCAATCTGTGCCAGTATCTCACCATGTAACATATGTGATTCTGTCCATAAAATCCCAATGCATTTAATTCATTCAATTCAGGTGATGACATCAAAGAAAGTATACAATTTCACAAAAATTACTTATTTCTGTTTAGTTGCAAACCATTAAACAAGCAGGTCAATGATGATTCATACCAAGCACAGTATGGACTGGGAAAAGAACCCAGCACAAGTACACGGCACACATTTATGTTTCAGTTGTATAAAGTCACTTGTCTGAACTCATCGAGCAGCTGCCTCATGGTGAGATGACAGGGGATGTCTTACCTTAGGATCCCTGCTGTCCTTCTCACACACCCCCATGAACATTCCCACCTCTACCTCACGACACTTCAGAAGCCCATATAGAAGCTGAATTGCTAAAGAATAGTCACAGCCTGGCATACAACTGAAGAGAAAATGGAGAGAGGTTCAAATTCATTTAAACAGGCTGTAGAGAATTTATTGCTGCTTTAGGAAATCCTGAGTTATTTTTGCAATTGTTGTTAAGAACCACCATAACAGGGCTAGGAGTGCCAGCTTCACCTGCCCCAGTTGAAGTTTTGCTTGCTGGGCAAACGTCACATTGAACCAATGCTCCTGTGAAAAAACACTAGCAACCATAAAGAGATGAAGTCATCCTAATGAACTTGCTCTCTGACGTTCTAGTTGATAGAAGTCCAAATGCTCACCTACAATGCCAGGCAGTTAAAAATTTGTAGTACTTTACTAGACAGGTGCATCAAACATGAAATAATAATTCAAAAATCCTTCAATACCCTGGAAAAATAATAATAAAATTTGAAAGCTGTCATCTCTCATTCAGTGACAAAAACTCAGACAACTCAAAAGTTAAATTCAGAAGAGCAGGATATACCTTTCAGTCAGTCGCTTCTTCACAATTTCCAAGCTCATGGGTGGTAAAGAAACAGAGGGATCAAACTTTGGCTTAGCCACTGGAGATCTACGCAGGAAAGTGTCATCATGCATCTCCTAAAAGAATTTTCAAATGTTAATTTTTAATATATCATTTAAACGACTTTTCCCTCCATAGCTCTGTAGATTACAAGACATATCATTTGAATATATAAGATACATGATACAGAGGTAGATATTTCAATCATCCAATTTAGTACAGAAAAGTACAACGGAAAAGCAAGGGAATCAAAGTATGAAATACTGTGTTTATATGTTGTCTAAAAGCATATAATGTATAAAGATGAAGAGCAAAGTAATTAAGAATTCAGGGTATACTTAGATTGCTTTAATAATTTTCAACAATTCAATTATAGAATACAGAAAGGTGACAATTTGCTACTATTAAAATGCTGACTATAAAATGCAGAAAGAACCCACAGTGAACAGTATCTGATTTTACTCATATCTTGCCTTTTTTTAAAGCTACTCTATTAAAACTATTTGCCTTTTCTGTGGAGAATTAGGGAGTTACTCCCTAAAAACCTCCCTAACATGAGGGCAGGTAGGAAATGTAACAATATTCTAAAACAAGCTCTCTTGCCAATAAACAAAAAGCAACTTTCAGTGATGAGAAAAGCATGTTTCACCTGAGAGAGTTTAACAGCTTTCTTTATTTGCTGCTCTTCCCACTTCATTTGTGCTTCATCTTCACTTGATTCATTACTCAGAGAAACTAGAAATGAAAATAATCATTATTAGATGCAATTACACCCTTTATCTGTTTTTCCCTTCCCATGTTCTCCTCCTCCTAAAGCAACAATGGTTGCCTCAACCAATACTGGGAAGTGATACAGACAGAAACCACAACTGCAGATGGATGGATTCCAAACTAAAAGCAAGGAAGTGGCTAGCAGGAGTTGCAAAATTCCCACCAATATTGATTTCCCCAAAATACTGTTTCTCAGACTGCTACTATTGCAGGATGAGAAGTTCAAGCATCTAATTTTTATGTCTCCAAGCACAGCTATGTACAATATATGAATATAGTTAGACTGTAACTCAGTGACATTACACACAGTAAATGCTTGAACGCTTGAAAATATACATTCTGCTACAGATACAAAAATATCACTAAAGTTAGCACTAATTAGGAGAATCAGCTCTTAGTTATTCATTCCTTACAACTCTTCAAGTAATTAAGAAATCCAGTCTACAACTCTTAAATCAATGCTTAATAAACACAACTCTCAGCAACTAGAAGAGCAAAAAGAGCAATGGAAATGCTGTAAATGCCTTGCATGCAATAGGTTGGCTTGCTTCTGAAGGTCTGGCTTGTTGAGTTTCTTCTCTGCTTTTTGAGGACAGCCATATAACATTAATGCAGGGAGAGCACTGGGAAGACCACACAAGAAGCAGCAGGCAAGATTCGGAAACTTCAGTGGGGTAGTTTGTCTCACACTACAGCAACTTCATTCAGGTTAAATGCTGTGCTGCCTACAAGGCAGTTTTTTGTAGTCAACAAGATAAAAAAAAAAATTTTTAACATTTCTTAAATCATGCTGCACCACAACCATTGAGATATAAACCAGATTAAAATCCCATATAAGTATCAAACACCAGCTGTACAGCCTTTTGCCAAGACCACTGAGAAGCAAAGCCTTGCCCTGCACTCGCCCTTTACTGGGAAAGTCTCACATTCTTCCAGTCATCAGTAAAAGCAAATCACAATCAGTGGGAGAAATGGCACCAACTCACCCATGTGTTCAGCCATCCTCTGCCTTAGAGTTCTCATTTTAGGAGCAAAATCAAGATTCCTCATGTCAGACTCATCTTCACTCTCTAAATCACTGCTTTCTCTTCTCCGAGAGACCTGATAACTGTCTGATGCGTCTAGTGGCAGATATTCAGCCTGTGTCCTGTTTAAGTGACGTTTCCTCCGAGCAGCAACAATACAAGCTGCACTGGGGACATTATCTGTAGTGAAGAAAATCTAAGTAGAAGACTAAAAATAACACTTTGTGTTGCCGCCAGTGTCAAAAATCACCACCGGTCAGGATCAATGTATCATTCTGAATACAGAACACAAGTTGTTTTTCTACTGTTTTTACCATGTTGAATATAAGGAGATGGAAAAGCATTCATTAATAATGGCTTTCAATCTAAGAATCAAAACTCAGACTTTTTTCTTTAAAATAAATCACTGTTAGCCTCTCATCCTTTTCCCCATCTTGACAATATATCAAGGTTACTACATTGGGTGAGTTCACAAAGAAATCCAAAGTTTACGAACCAGCACAAGTGAGATTATAACTTAATCTCATAAAGGGAACTATGTATCATTAGAATTTTTTTGCAGCCTTTCTTTCAAAACAACCGTTGATAATTTCTGATCCATTTCAAAACTTAACACAGAAATACAACACATATTTGCAACTAAAAAATACTAGGGAACTATCAATGTTCTTCTAGAAAGACAGCCCTTGCTCAGTATAAATAAGATGTCTATCCTTTATGTGAGTTGAGCTGAGATACATTCATCTCATGTATCTTGCCATGTACTTCAAAGAAAGAATGTTGTGAAGTAACTTCCTTAAAAAAAAACAAACAATCAAACAAGAAACTAACCTGGTGATATATTCTTTGTCCTCTGTGGAGGACTGGATTCATTTTCAGAGTCTGAGCTGGTAGAGCCCTCACTTGAAGAGTAACTTTCATCCTCCTTCTCCTCCTCTTTACAAGTACCTTTGGTGCTGTCAATTCCAGGCTCCAACTGACATATTTCTTCATTAAGGGGAAAAAAGCAAAATTCATTATTTCAGTTTCAGCTGCTTTAATCTGGTGTGCCACAAGCAGTACCTATTTACATTTTACTGCAGCAAAGATTGGTTACTTAGCCATCTCTACCTGCCCTCATCAAAACATGTCAAATCATCTGACACTCCAAGACACTAACTTACAAGCCAATTCTGGCCTCAAAACAGAGTCCTAAACTAATATGCTTTCTGAGACACAGAGTACACTTACCTACACAAAAGCAACAATATCAGCTCCCAGATGACAAACAATTAACATCCTGACAGCTCAGAGCTTTTTTGGATTCATATCCTATTTTACAGGCCTAGATGCCCCATAGTTTGGAAGATTTTATGTTGAGCTATGAGTTCACCAGAAGTTTATCCCCTTTGATGTACTACTGATAGGCCTGCATATGCAGAAACTCAAAGAGCAGCATCTAAGTTTTACAGTGTTTTACTAAAGTCATATAGAAAATAATTTCAGTATAAAGAGATTAAAATTACAAATCTGTAAAGTAACACTGTAAGCATAAACCTGGGTTCAATTAACAAGACATCTAACTAGATTTTGTAATTTATTTCCATATAATTACTCCATGAAGTATTTTACTTACTTTTGCTTTCTTCAGTTTCTGTCTGAGTAGACAGTAGGCTCTCCTTCTTTTGAATTCTAAAGGTTACTTCATTGAAGGATGGCTTCTTGATTTTAAAAAATTCTTCACCTATCCAAATAAATAATATGATTCTCAGTACTGTAACAAAGAGAGTAGTAAATGTGCATATATACTCAAACATACTACATATAAAATGTATATAACCTCTATGTGCACGTAACATACTTCTCACATTCAGTTGGCATAAATTCTAACTAGTTTTAGGGCTTTAATCACTCAAGACCAATCACTCATACTATCCTCCACCTCCTGTGGTTGGGCCTGGAATTAGAATCATAGAATGGCTTGAGTTGGAAGGGATCTTAAAGATCATCTAGCTCCAACCCCCCTGCCATGGGCAGGGACATCCTGCACTAGATCAGGTTGCTTGATGCCTCATCCAGCCTGGCCTTGGACGCATCCAGGGATGGGGCCTCCACCACATCTCTGGGCAACCTTGTTCCAGTGTCTCACCATTCCCATGTCCTCACTCAAGTCCTTCCATTTGTCCCCCCCAGTTTGCCTCTCAGCAGGTTCCACATAACCCTCTTTTCCCCCATCTCCTGCCTCTGCCAACCCTTTTCTAGCCCATTTTCCCCCAAATCGCACACACATGGTCTCCACTGGAGACTCCTCCCCAGCAGTTCCGAATCAGCCCCCTCCACCCACTCTCCTATTTACACCATNGCCTTGTGTTTCCATTTATTGCTTTAATGTTCTGTGGGGTTTGCTTGAGGTCAGATGAAGGTTTAGCAGGAAAGCAGTTGGTGCAGTTTGTGTGAGCTCAGCCCCGAGGACGTGGTTTAGCCCAGGGATGAGACAGCAGCAGCTCCATTCTCTGGCCCTGGATGTGCTCTTTTTACTTGTCTCCCAGATGAAGCTCCCCGCCTGGTTCCAACCCCCCTGACTTAGGCAGGAACACCTCCCACTAGATCAGGCAGCTCAGTGCCCCGTCCAACTAGGCCCCAAACACATCCAGAGAGGGGGCATCCACAACCTCTCTGGGCAACCTGCTCCGGCGCAGGGCTAAAGTGGGTGAGGGTGGAGTTTTCCGGTGGGGAATAAGGCGATAAGGAGCCTCTCTAGAGGTCAACGTTCTTCAAAATCCCTGTTTCATCAAGCTTTTCTAAAATTCCCTAGCAAAGCAGAGTGAGCAGACTACAGGATTTGCAAGCTGGAGTCTTTCTTGTCTGGGTGTCCTCGTGTATCCGTGGGAGTTCTGTAAGTTCCCACATCCATTTTAACTACGGTGGGGTACCCGGCCCTCCGAGTGTAAACCATTGGGTTTAATTGCCCAGAGCCTGGTACATACAGGAGCCGATACTTGGCCTTACAGAATTTAGTGTAGGCTGCACAGGCCAACAGCTCAAGCCTGTTAAGGTCCATCCGGATGGCATCCCTTCCCTCCAGCCAGGTTTTCCCCGCCCACTTCTCCTCTCTCACGGCCGATGTGCTGTGAGGGTACTGCCTTACCTTCCCGCTCCTCCTCCCCGCCGAAGCTCAGCAAGGCCTCGTCCTTCCGCGCCGGCCCGGCTGCGGTTCGGCGAGGACCTCGGCCCGCAGCTGCCTTTCCAGTCTGCTCCCGGCCCCGGGGACTGCCCGCCGGCTCCTCTGGGGAAAACGGCCCCTCCGCCGCGGCTCTGGCACCCTCAAAGGAGGCGGCGGCGTTTCCGGGGTCTTCCTCGCCCTCTTCAGGCTCCACTTCCCGCTCGGGGCTGGGGACTGGCGGTGGTGTGGCGACGGCAACCGGCTGCGATTCCTCGTCGCTGCTGCTGCCACCGGAGGCCGCCCTCCGCCGGCCGCGGAAATTCCGCGGTGGGCGCCGGAACATGGCTGAACAATCGCGGAGCGTCCCTTGTGCACATGCGTGGCCACCCCCAACATTCCGCCTCCCGCCCCGCGGCGCGGCCCCGTTGCTCCTTACCCTGTCCTCCGGGGATGGGCGGGACACAGGAAGAAGTGCCCGGTGAGGGGGCGTGTTGTGTTTGACGGCTGCAGAGGTGGGAATTGGAATCATAGAATAGTTCAGATTGGAAGGGACCTTAAAGATCGAGTTCCAACCCCACTGCCTATGGCAGGGACATTTCCCACTACATCAGGTTGCTCAGTGCCTTGTCCAGCCTGGCCTTAAACACCTCCAGAGAGGGGGCATCCACAACCTCTCTGGGCAACCTTTTCCAGTGTCTCACCACCCTCGCAGTAAAGAACATATTTCTTATATATAGCCAAATTCTACCCTCTTACATCCATTACTTCTAGTCCTGCCCCCTTCAGGTACTGTTACGCTACTATGAGGTTCCCCCGAGTCTTCTCCAGGCTGTACAACCACAACTCCTCCTGCCTGTCCTAATAAGGGAGGTGCTCTAGCCCCCTGATCATCTTCGTGGCCCTCCTCTGGACCTGCTCCAACAGTTCAATATGCGTACATAATTACAAATGCACAATAATTTATAAAATAGCTATTTCAAAACTATCAATAATATAATAATTAACAATATTAATACCTGATGATAAATATGAAGCTTATTGTATAAGTTGTTGACAGCTAATATCACATTTTTATTCCTTTGCTAGGTTTAGCTCACTGAAGGAGTCGCGCAGGAGCCAGTACTGGCACGAGAGCAAGGGAACATATGGCTGGGAACAGAAGGAAAGTGGGATTGTGGCTACCCGTGACTTAAACTGGTTTGCAGTGAAGTGTTGTACTGAAGCTTGCACGGATCTTTCATTTCTGCAATGCTGATGTGAGCTATATGTGATGGGCTACATGGAAAGAAAGCACATCCAGCTTTGAGTAAAACCATGACAGCTATGCAGAGTGAGTCCTTCAAGCAAGACCTCTGCGTCTCAAGGGAAATATCCAGAAATAGTGGATGTTTGAAATGTTCATGCTTAAATTGCTCCACCTTTCCTTCAATCATCTGTAACATGAAGATATTATAATATGAAGCTGCCTCAAGAATTTTGTGAAGCACCTGTTCCAGTAAGAACATTAAAAAAAAAAAAAGAGGAAAAAATAAATAAATTCCTGGTCTGGTTCTCAGTGGTACCCAAGGCTATCCAGTGAATAATGATTAGAAAAAACTTCAAAGTAACAGTTCAGTATGCTCTGTTTGTCTTGCAAGCATCATTTCTCTTTATCATCTAACCCAAGGTTAGGGTTCTTGAGAAAAAAGAAAACAGTTCCACAAACACTGAAGCTAAACTTTTTGAATAACTTGTGCCTAAAATCAAATTACTGCAAGCTCTGATTCAAAGCTGCATTATCGCTGTGTGGTTTCTGTGACTGAAGGATGAAGTCAAGGACAGTCTGCTGCTGAGCAACTATATTGAGTTTCTCCATTGTAACCTGCACAATGCAGCATTTGCTGGCATAGTTACTTGATTCTTATTTACCACTGCAGGACTGGTGAAGACTTCATAGAATCATAGTGTGTTGAGTTGGAAGGGACCTTCAAAGGTCATGTAGTCCAACTCCCCTGCAGTGAGCATGGACATCTTTAACTGGCTCAGGTTGTTCAGAGCCTGTGAACATCTTCAGGGAAAAGGTCTCCACTACCTCCCTGGGCAACCTCTTCCAGTGCCTCATCACCCTCATGAGGAAGAACTAATGTCCAATCTAAACATGCCCTGCTCTTGTTTAAACTATTCCCTTCATCCTATTGCTACATGCTCTTGCAAACAGTCCCTCCCCAGCTTTCTTGTAGGCCCTTTTTGGGTACTGGTAGGCCACTATGAGGTCTCTCTAGAGTCTTCTCCAGGCTAAACAAACCCACCTCTCTCAGCTTGTCCACATAGGGTGCTTCAGCCAACTGATCATCCTCAGGGCCTTCCTCTAGACACTCTCCTGCAGGTCCATGTCCTTCTTGTACTGAGGGCTCCAGAGATGCATACAGTAGTCCAGGAGGGGTCTCACAACAGCAGAGCAGAGAGGCAGAATCAGCTCTCTGGAACTGCTGGCCACGGCTCTTCTATGCAGCCCAGAGCATGGTTGGCCTTCCAGGCTGCAACTGCTGGCTCATGTCCAGCTTTTCAACTATCAGTACCCTCAAGTCCTTTTCTGTAGGGCTGCTCTCTATCACATCATCTCCCACTCTGTACTCATAATGAGGACTGGACCAGCCCAAGTGAAGCACCCTGCATTGTCCTTGTTGAACTTCATGAGTTTTGCATGGGCCCGCCTGTCCAGGTCCATCTGGACGACATCCTGTCCCTCCAGCTTGTCAACTGTACTGCTCAGCTTGGTGTCATCAGCAAACCTGCTGAGGGTGCACTCAACTACACTGTTTATGTCATGTATGAAGATATTAAATAACACCAGACCCAGCAGAGATCAATGAGGGACACTGCTCATCGTTCTTCTCCATCTGGACATCGAGCCATTGTCCACAACCCTCTGGATGAGCCATTTGAACAGTTCCTTATCTACTGAAGAATCCACCCATCAAATCCATATCTGTCCCACTTAGAAAGAAGGATGTTGTGGGGGACTATGTCAAATATCTTGGAGAAGTTCAGATGGACAATGTCCACTGATGTAGTCACTCCATTGTAGAAAGCCACTAGGTTGATTTCCATTAGATCCATGTTCTTGTGCTGATGGCTCAAATGATGCTAAATTGAGGTCTTGTTTTTTTCTTAGGGTCTGTTTCTCTGATGTACACATAGCAGTGATAAAGCTCCTTTCCTTTGTTCTTACTCTCGATTAAAGAGTTTCTTCTTTCACCTCACTCTAAAACCCCTTGATTGAGTGAGTGCTGCTTAGACAGGACTGAGCTGGCTCTTTGCAAGGGAAAATGGTCCAGGACTTCAGTGTGGCAGAAACGTGGGATCCAAATATTATACACTTAATATTAGTAGCAGGTTGTAACTGCCATGTTTGCAATTAATACACTTGCTAAGTGCCAAGACAGGAATTTAGGCAGTGGCATCTGATAAAGATGATCCCAGCACAGAAGAGGAAAAGCAAATTAATCTGCAGCAATGCAATATATTATCTCTTTGGAAGGACTGCCAGTTCCAAGTCTAAATTTATTTTATTAGTCAGTGAAAACCCTCTTCCTGAGGCTGCTGACTTGGGACAAAGATATTCTTTTGCCTTATAACTGCTCAGAGTTGAAGGTTAAAGATAACAAACAGGTGAGAATTATTGGGCAGAAATATCAGAATCATTACATATAACTGATACTGTTTTAGGGACTGCATTGTAATCATTATATCTTCCTTTAGGCAAATTAATTTTAAGAAAGGCTCTGAGGAGATTAGTGAAGTAATCAGCAAATTGTTATAGATTCCTCGTACAAAAGCAAGAAGCAGCATGAAAGTAAGATAAACCTTGCATGAAAACTCAAGTGAAGCATTAGCGGCTGATAGTATGGCCTCTTTTCACACTCGATTGATTTCAGCTCTGGCTTGAACTCTGTTAAACTTTAAGGACAATATAAGTTACAAAGTGACTCACTCTGAATGGCTTAGAAGTCTTCAAAAACACCTTTCAAATGCAGGAAAAAAATCTCGAAATCCTAAAGGTCAGTGTTGGAAAAAGACTGCAAAACTAGAAACAACCCTCTGAATGCACTTTAAAGCAGTGACTGGCGGTACAGCACAATGTTTGCAGCAGCTGAGGGAAGAGGGTCTTTGCTTCTGATGTCCCTCTGTCATGGAAATGTCCGTCAGAATTTCAGACAGAGGGGGGCAGTAGCGCTTCAAGCTGCCAGCGATACACCTGGCAAGCAAGAGTCATAGTCAGGGAAAACCTGTGTTTCATTAACACAGGGTTCTTGTGTAGCATTACATAAACCAGCTTAAAACTAGTCATCTGTTCGCCCTGACAGTGAATCCCTGATTCTATTAATTATGTTGTTAGTCATACATTTAAAGTACTGTTCTGCCAGTCTTTATCATAATCCTTATTTCCTCTCTAGCATGCCTGCATCTTTCCAGAAATCTGTGAATCTGGAAAATTTTCCTTTTCACAGCAACTCACAAGATGTTCCAAAAGATCTGAAAAGATTTAAAGCTTATTCTTGTGTTTTTGACCTGTAATAGCAACATGTAATTGCAGAGAATCTCAGAATATTTGGATAGAAGTTACACTATGAGGTATAGTACTGGTTTCTGGATTCTAGTCTCTCCAGTTGCTGGCACCTGAATTTACAGTCCCCCAGTGCCTCTCTGTTTCTACACTTGCTCCTCCCCAAATAATCCAAGCCCCTCCCTTTTCCTACCTTTGGCTCCTCCCCTAGACATTCCATAATCCTGTGCAATCCAAAAATGCTCCTCCCCTGCATCCTACAGTGTGCAGCACACCCTCAAAGCAGTAACCCCTGGAATGCTGCTCCCAGGACTCATTAAATGGATGAGTTTCATGCCTGGATGCTAATGACTGCAGGGACAGCCCTGGGAAAGGTCTGGACAAGGTGTTCACTTCTTGGGAGTCTATAACTTGGTTTGTCACCTGCCATTGTACCACTGTGCTCTTCTGGTCTTGTGAAGGTGAGTCTTTGACAGACTGATATGCCTTGTGATGAGTAGATGGGCTGGGTATTATTTGGTCTTGTCAACCTATGAGCTTGCACACAAGCTTTTACCACAGAACCTAAGAAAATGTTCCCAAGGACAGGTTTGTAGTACTTAAAATCGAAAATATTGTGAAAAAAAATGCATTGATAGCAAATGCAGTAGGGATACCAGCTTATTGATATACTAGCCTAGTGGGATTAGACTGACTTCTTGGCTGGCAGTAAAGCATGAATATGAGGAAACATGAAATTAACTCACAGCACTGGGTTACCAATGTATTATTTACTAATTACAGCAAGAGGTTTGCAAATTGCAACAAATAACCTCACTTAAATGCCACTGATGTGTTACTGCCAGCACTTGAAACTCATACTTGAATGTTTCTGAGTGCCTAGGTTTTGCAATTAAAACTCTGTGACTGGTCAGCAGCTGGCAAACCATTATTTGCTATAATTCAGTCTGCATGAGTCAGCACTGCCTTCCTTCACAACACATTCTGGCCTGTCTGGAAATCTGCCTTCTCTGTGGCTACATAGATGTTCTATAAATCTCAGAATCATTTTGGTGAGGTTGTCCAAAGGAGCCTTTGATCAAATGCAGCCCAGCTCTCTGTCTGCTACAAAATAATATCTCTGCTTGGCAGAGAAAGTTGAGGCATGAATATTTTATTGTATAGAACTATTAAGTAGCCAAAAATCCTGCAAATTAATACAGCAGAACGTACCATTTGTTGGTTTAAAATCTGTGTGGGTTTCTGGTTTAGAATCCAGACCAGCCTCTCTAGAAGCACTATTTTTGATGCAGTGTGTGCTTTGTGCCTTCAATATCTTTTTGACGAATTCCTACTCAGAATCAACATCAGAAATGCAGCACTCCTGTTGTGTTAGGTATGGAAAGTAAATATTCCTCCCTTTGTGTTTTGTGCCTCTAGGCTTAAATACAGACCTGGGCTGCAAAGAGTATCTAGCATTTCTTCATCAGGAAGAAAACAGTTGAATACTGATGTAAAAATGAAATGTGGCAGCAGCTTTATGTGAGGGCTCATCGACTGTTTCTTAGCTGAGGTGAAAAATAAAATTTAGTATGAATAAGAGAGCTGAAACTAATAAAGGTGTCAGAGCTGCCGCTCATCAAGTAGGTGTGGCTGTTTCTAAGAAGTTCTTTATAGCTGAGGTAACAAGCTGGACACTCCAGATGAGGAAATGCCTCTCCTTAGCCAGCAAAATCAAACAGAACAAACACCATGTGAGGAACCTGAGCAGATCACTATGCTGCAATTACTGCTCTCTTTACCATTCAGAAATAGTTGTTGCTTTAAGTTCCTTGACTCCTGATCCAGAACTGTTCACAAAACATGTTTTGTTCTTGGAGTAACTGATTTCTGGTGCTCATTTATGTTCTAGTTTGACTTTGTATATTTTAAACAGACACTTGCAGAAGCATGCCTGTCAACAAGCTTAGACATTGCCAGGTCAAAGGGCTTGGATGGAGAGAATAAAGCATATGCTGCTGGAGTGTTTTCCTGCTGCACAGAGAAAAAAAAAGCAGTATTATGGAGTAAACTGAAAGCAGGGAAGAAGTTGTTTTACCTACAGCCGCTCAGCTCAGGCTAAGCAACTTCATTTATGGCCTCTTATACTATCAGTGGAAATCTTCCTTTATTATTCTAAAGATAGCAAAATAGCCTGTAACAGGAAATTGAGGACAGAGTAAGATAATGATTACAAAGTAAAGCCTGAGTTGCTTTTAATATTCCCAGTTTCTCTATCTTTATCTTGTTAGCTTCTGCTGTTGGATGTTGGTTTTGACTTAGATATGACAAGGGCATGCAGGATAGCAAGTGATAATGCAGCAATACTAGAGGATGAGACATTGCTTATAGTAAATCCTACTTCTTTTCAGCTTCTCTCATATATTTCATCTTAATTGGACTCTTCTGGACAGCTGCAACCCTGCTCCTGTGTCTGGAACAAGTCTCTATTCCATTATACCTTTGATTTCTTCTCCTTTCAGCTGTATTTTCTGTTACCAGTTATTATTAAGTAATTTCACTCACCTTAATGGCTTTCTGAGACAAGCAATTTAATCTCTGCAGTTTTAAGCTGCTTTGACACTGTCTGTTCCTTGCTGGAAGTGTACTGACTACGACCTGAAGAGACTTTTATTTCACCTAGTACTTGACATCAGCCCCCAAACCTACACGTTAAAGCTTGCAAAAAGCACTCTCCCTGAATTCTGAGATGCCCAAAGGCAGCATCTGTGTCATTAGGAACCTCACCTTCATAAAAGCAGTATGTTTTTCCTTTGAACATACCTTAACTCTTAATGGAAACAAATTTAATTCAAGCAAACCAGAGGACAAATTCTTCATTTTAAAGACATAGTAACTAAAATTTTAAAATATGGACAAAATAGATGCAGTTCTAGATTGTGCCTCAACCCTAAAAGTGTCTCTGCAAGATTCTACTCGGGTTGGGCAAGAGTTAGTTTGGCTTCACTTTAGGGGTGCATTTTTTTTATAGCTCACACTAGACTTTGGATGTCTGCATGCTCCAAGAAAGAGTGATGGAGGTGCTGCTGCATTCAAATGTGTCCGCACAGCAGCATGTAAGTCCTGCTCCTCTCTGCTAATTAATTAATCTTACAGATATTTATTGTTCAAATACCTCTGATTACTCTGGTTGCTTGTGGTAATGCAGATGAAACAGCATTCAACTTCTTTATAAGAAGAGCACATAAAGCTTTGATATGCTAATGCTTAACATGAGGCTTCCTCTCCAGGGACTTAGCCGAATTTTGCATTCTCTCTGACTTCTCCTTTCCACAGGCAACAAAGCTTGCAGTATTGCAGATTTTCCTCGCTTCAGTTTTGTATCAGAGGAACTATTTCGCAACACCAGTAGCTACCTCAAAATGCTACTTTTCTATAGGGATCACATATAACATTAATACTACAGATGAATCCTCCAGCTGAGTTTTCATCAGAGGCAATGGAGGCAGCAAAGCAGATAATGACAATCGCTAACTTAGCCATAGCCTCAAGTAGTTGCAGAAGTGTAAATAAAATGAAATTAAACATATACCCAGGCCCCAGCACAGCTTCCCAGCTCTCCTCCCTGTTTTTCTGCAGGACCTTTTTTCTAAGGGGACAAATGTCACACGGTACTTGTCCCAAGACTGTTCATTTGGCAGGACCTGGTGATAGCTATAATTATAGAAGAGCCATGAGGTTCCTTGAGAAGATACAAATTTCAGTGTTCAAGACAGGATCAGCTGCATTTACATGACTTCTCACAGATAGCTAATCTTCTCTTAAGAGACTTTCATTGATAGATTTTTTTCCCCTGCCCTTCCCTAATACTTAACTACTGTAATCAGTAACCTGAGCTTTGTCGTCTTATGAGAAGTAACATATTTACCTGGTTTATCATTATCTTAATTCTCTCTGCAAAATTCTCTCTGCAACAGCCTTCACGAGCCTGTAGACTGTTACACCGATGCAAGCACTTAACTCCAACCCAAAGCCACCTGTAGGAGCTGCCTGCACAACAAATTCAAATTTATAACTATTCTCTATCACCCTGTCCCCATCCCTGGAGACATCCAAGGCTAGGCTTGCTGAGGCTCTGAGCAACCTGATCAAGTGCAGGAGGTCCCTTCCAACCCAAAGCACTCTGTGATTCTAATGTGTACTAAATGAATTAAAGGCTGCATTTAAGAGACATTATAAAATAATTCAAATTAAAACTGTCAGATGAGAGTCTTTTTAACAGGGCTTCAGAGGAATTTGTTCTTGAGGTGGGGCTGCTCTATTAGCTCAGTCAATTATTGGGAATGAAATTAAGTATTGCTCATGATATCTGCAAGTCACTTACAAGCTGTCAAAGACTGATGGCCATCTGCTCCAGTGGTCACTGAGTCATTGAAATCACAAAGTCAGAAAGTGCCCAGTGAACAAGAAGTGTGTTTTAACCCACCTATGCATCAAAGATGGTGCTGCTGGCTGTGCATGGGAAAAAATACACAGCATGGGGGTGAGGAAGGAAAACACTGTATCTTCAACAGCACTAAATCAGATGTGGGCTGAGATCACAAGGGATAAGTACATGAATGCAATCTGCCAATGCAATGTGGCAGCTGTGACAGCAAATGTTTAGCTGTTCAAGCAAAAATACTGAAGAGTATTATGTGCCAATATGTGGCTATGACCATATGACCATAACATGATTGTTCTGGAATCACGATGAATGATAAAAGGTGTAACAAACTGAAAAGGCTCATTAAGAACCCAGAAGGATGAGTCACTGGAGGAATCTGCTCTGTACAAAGGTGACATGTAATTATCTACACAGTAAAAACATAGCAGAAATGCACTGCAATCTTCCATATGTAGCAAGATCCATTTACTGAAGACAGAAAATTTGTTATTTCTAAAACTGTTGGCATTTTTCATGTGTTTCCTCTACATAGTATTCTTGAATTTTTCACAAAAAATAAATCTCTGGAACCCTGCATATTTTAATATATTGTGAGCTGTGCCTGCAGCCAGCTGAATTGAGTTCTGTGAGCTCCAGCTGGACACACTTCCCAGGGATGAGCATCACCAGCACTGGTGCCAAGGGCCCTCTCATCCCTCTCCTATGATGATGGCCCCATAGCTTGGAAAAATTAGCTCAGTCTGTTAGTCCTTTTCAGGCAGAATGATTGTATCAGAGGTGCTACTTTTCAGCTTCCACGAGAAATAAAGTCAAGATAGAACTGAG
The DNA here is from genome assembly GCA_013400935.1 of Turnix velox. NCBI lineage: Eukaryota > Metazoa > Chordata > Aves > Charadriiformes > Turnicidae > Turnix > Turnix velox. Next base: position 17,977 of record VZTY01002603.1, on the reverse strand, counting down.
ATTATTTTAGAGTTTATTACTCATATTTTCTAAATCATGGAATTATAGAATACTTTGGGTTGGAAGGTCATCTAGTTCAACCTCCCTGCAGTAAGCAGAGAAATCTGCAAGGAGATCAGGTTGCTCAGAGCCTTACCAAGCTTGGCCCTGAATGTCTCCAGAGATGGGACATTCACATCTCTGGGCAACCTGGGCCACTGTCTCACCACCATCAGAGTAAAAAATTCTTCTATTCTTCTGTAAGTTTAAAGACACTACCCTTTGTCCTACCACAACAGGACCTTATGAAGAGTCCATTTCCTGTAAAGGCTGCAGTAAAGTCTCCCTAAAGCCTTCTCTTTCCTAGGCTGAACAAATAATCCCGACTGCCTCAGCCTGGCTTCATAGCAGAGGTGTTCCAGCTGTCTGATCATTTTCACAGCCTGCCCCAGCTGGTCCTTATTGTGCTTATATTGGGGATCACAGATCTGGACACAAGACTCCAAGTGGGGTCTCACCAGAGGTGACTTTTGGGCAGCGAGTGCATATAGGTCTTTCAAAGCAAGGCTTCAGCTCCCCAGGACATATAGAATCATGGAATAGTTCAGGTTGGAGGGGACCTCGAAGATCATCAAGTTCCAACCCCCCTGCCATAGGCAGGGACACCTCCCACTACATCAGGCTGCTCAGTGCCTTGTCCAGTCTGGCCTTAAACACTTCCAGAGAGGGGGCATCCACAACCTCTCTGGGCAACCTCTTCCAGTGTTTCACTACCCTCACCATAAAGAATTTCTTTCCTATATCTAGCCTGAATCTCCCCTCTTCCAATTTACATCCATTACTTCTAGTCCTCCCGTCACATATCCTATTAAAAAGTCCCTGCCTTTCTGTAGGATCTTTTCAGGCATTGAGAAGTTACTCTGAGGTCCCCCCTGAGCTTTCTCTTCACCAAGCTGAACAACCCCAACTCCTTCAGCTTGTCCTCATAGGGCAATTGCTCCAGCCCTTTGATTAATTTCATGGTCCTCCTCTGGACCTGCTCCAACAGCTTAATGTCATTCTTAAAGTTGAAGGAGGGAAGATTTAGGTTGGATATTAGGGGGAAGTTCTTTACTAGGAGAGTGGTTAGGTCCTGGAACACGCTGCCGAGGGAGG
>VZTY01002603.1:0-16796 GCA_013400935.1 Turnix velox | reverse complement strand
CCTGCTGGTCACACTCCTCCTGATGCAACCCAGGATTTGGTTGGTGCCTTCTTGGCTGCGAGTGCACACTGCTGGCTCATGTTGAGTTTGTCATCAACTCCCACCCCCAAATCCTTCTCTCCAGAGCTGCCCTCAAGCCACTCTCCACCCAGCCTGTATCTGTGCTTGCGATTGCCCCGACCTAGGTGCAGGACCTGGCACTTGTAGAAAACATGGAAAAAGTAACTTATCGGGCATATGGGCAGGCAGTGGATCAACAGTGAGAAAAATTTCATTAAGGATGTGGTAGTCATTTGAGGTGTTTAACCATTCCTAATCACAATGCTACTGGGGCCCTTGGAGCAGACCCGAGATCCTACACCTCAAGTCGAGGTCACCCTCCATGTGAACTCCTCTGCTCGGGGCCGCCCGTCTTCCTCTCGGGACGCGGCCGCGGAAACTCCGCCACCCTGTCGTGCCCGCCGGCTCTCTCCCCCTCTTTCTTCCCCGGCGGCCCCCGCCTCCGCCGCCATGTTGTGGGGCTGACGCCGCCGCGGGAGGCGGAGGAGGAGCCGGCAGCCCCTGCAGAGCAGGCGCTCACGGGCGGCGCAACAGGTACCAGCGGCGGGGCGGCCTGCGGCTCCTCCTCGCCCCGACCGGCCTCGTCCCCGGGGTGAGAAAGACACGGGGAGGCGGGGGACGAGCTCCGTCGGAACCGAGCCTTCAGCTCGGCTGCCCTGCGGGGCCTTGCCGCGGATCCGGGGCGGCGGGGCACGGCCGGCCTCAGCGTTGCCGTGAGGGGAAGCGCCCGTCCCTGCCGTCCTGTGCGGGCACGGGGAGTCGGCTTTTCTATTACGCCGGGCGGGTTTATTTGGATATTTCCCCCCCTGTTTAAGAGTGTTGAGGTTTTGTTTGGTTGGCTGATTTTTTAATTTTTATTTTTTTAAAGCTTTTCTCCTAAAAATAGCGTTTTGCGTACGTGTCGCTCTGCCAGGGAGGCCGAGGGTTACCCCGGAGGCGGCGGGGCTGGGCTGTCAGGGAGCCGGGCTGGGCAGCCGTCCCGTCCCGGTCCCCCTCGGGAGCCGCTTCCACGCTCCTGTGGCAGCTGCTGTTTCCCGGAGCCGGCTCTGTCGTCGGGGCCTGAAGTTTGGCCGTTGAGTTCCGCAGAGGAGCGGGGGAGGTGGCGATCCGAGCAGGGCTGCCGGTAGCCACGGTGCTGCAGCCGCTGCTGGGCTGAGGTTTAGCTCCGTTCTGAGAAGTCCAAACAGGTCAGTGTCTGCCCGGGGAGTAGGCGAGGTCGCTTGGAGATGTTCAGAGAACCTGAGTTGCTGTGATGTCGGTGATTTATTTAGGGTTTTTTTTGGTTTTGGGGTTTTTTTTCGGTTACTATGAAAGCCTAGAGTTTGGACGTACTGAGCTGGTTTCTGCAGTTGAAGTTTGTAAAATGTGTAGCCCGTGAGTAGTTTGCCTGTCCTTGGTCTTGACTTGAACGTGAATAGAGAATAAAATGGGGCTGAGGTAGCCTTGCTTCGCTTCCCTGAAATTTCGGTTGCTACTCTGGGTGTGCTGGAGTGATTTTCATAGCATCTCTGACATCTGTCACAGAGCAGAACTTCAAAGTAGACTGCGCTTTAGGCAGTACCTGTAATTTTTGACTTAGACTCACAGCACTTCTGTCAAACATCAGTTGAAATCACTTCCCTAAAACGCTGGAATGAGAAGTTACGAGCTGCTTGCCCTTGCGTTCCAGCTGTCTTTTTTTATGCGTCTCTGATAGGAAAGTGATGTTTTTTAAAGTTGTTTTTGTTCACGCTTGCCTATGGTGGCAGCATCTCCCACACGTGTGTGTGCAGGAAAAGGTACTGAGCAGCTCAGGGTGGGTAGTATCACTGCTGCATAAAATGCAGCTCCGTTTCAAGCATTCTAAGTTGTTCTCCTGAAATTTCCTTGAAATTGGAAGACTACGTCTGAAACAAACATCTCTGTCCACTAACACAATTAGAAATAATGAGCATTAAATGGAAGCAATTATATAAATTTCTAGCTGGGCTTCATTCTTCTGCTAAACTTTGCTGTTTCTTCCTTTTTCTGTCTACTTTTCCTGTCTGATTCATCTGTATTTTTATTTTTTATTCTACATAAGCTGAGAGGGCCATTCACACTACCCTGCTTCAGGGCACTTAGAGATACCTTAGTTCGAACTTCAGGCTCACTATGATGTTAAAAGAATAGTGTGCATCTCTTGAAACATAGATTTAGTCTGCTCTGCACTCTGTTACACATAATTTTTTCTTAGATTAGCTTCCACACTTAGATGCCTACGTTTGTTGAGGTGAACATGCTTCTCTTTCTAATTACTGTCCTGAAGGGATTGCATTTATTTTTTTCTTCTCTGTCTGTATAGGATCTAGGGTATGGGATGTGTCCCTCACTTGAGGTATTAGCTGCCATTGCAATACAAAGAGTTTGTCCCTGAAGCACTAGCAGTAACAAAAATGTGTTACCTGTGGCTTGTTTGTTCTAATCACCAAATGGGACTGTGTACCATGGTGAATGTTCTGCTACCGTTCTTGTTTTGGACAGATTGGGATAGGTCAAGGCAGAATTGACTCATGGATGCTTTTGAACTGTGGTGTCGAGGGAGGGTTTATTTGTTTTATGATAGTATTGGGACCAGGGCACTTCTTACAGTAGGCTTTTTTACAGATATTTCTGTTGTAGTCTTTAATATTGAAAAGTCAGTGATTTTCATGCCACAGTAAGGTGGCAGCTATATAAAGGAGACAGTCCTTCATTGATCATCTTGTCTAGGACAGCAGTAAGTAAAGGTGATGTATGCGGTTCACTTGGGACATCCTCAGAAAGCTTCCCAGCCCTTGGGAAGATGTGTTTGTCAGGTAGAAACCCTGTGATTAGTTGCTGAAGAGCAGTGTAGGTCAGGCAAGTCCTTTTCCAGATTGAGACAGAGGTGTCTGTTCTGAGAGCCTGTTAATGAACAGTTTACAAATAATGTCTGATTTTAGTTCAGTCAGATGAACTGTAGATTCTTCTTGGGCAGTTCTCATTTAAAATTGCCTTTTAGCCTTACAGAGTGTGGAAGAGTTTAGAAAGTGATGTGCACTCATTTAAAAAAAAAAAAACAAACCACAACAGAAAATGGCCCAAAGTCAAGATTTAGTTTGATCATCATGTAAAATTTGTGAAACAGCATTTCATGGGGTTTTCTTCTGAATTCTGGAACTGTTGTATTTGCCTTTTTTAAACTAGTATATTTGGTATATTTCCTGTCAAGTGAAAAGAGGCCAGAAATGAAAAGTAAAGATGTCAAATATCTCAGTTTTTAAAATAGCTTCTAACTACTTCCATTTGATTTTACTTACCTAAAATGTAATCATAGGATAACTTCATTTTGTGGGGACTTCAGTAGGTCATCTGGTTCAACCTTCACTGACAGCATGGCCAACTTTAGGCTGTGCATGAAAGTGAATGAGGCACCATCCCTGGAGGTATTTAAGTCAGGTAGAAACAGAGCTTAGAGGAATGGTTTAGCGATGGTTGTCAGAATTATGTTGATGGTTGGACATGATGATCAAGAGCATCCCTTCCAACCAAAGCGATTCTGTGAACTTAGATCAGGTTGCTCAGAGCCATCCCTGGTTGTGTTTGGATCATCTCCAAAGGTGGAGATCCCACAACCTCACTGGGCAGCCCTGTCCAGTTTGGTATCCATTGCCAACATTGTCACTGAAGACAGTACTGGCCATGATATCAGCCCTTGGGGAGCATTATTAGAGTGGCAATCAAGCTAGTTTTCCACCCAGTCTACGATCAACCTACTCAATCTATATTTCACCAATTTGTCTCTAAGGATACTGTGGGAGACCTTGTTGAAAACCTTTGTAAAGTCAAAATAAGATGCTTTGTCCTCATCCTCATCTTGTCACAGAATACTATGAGATGTGTCAGGTGTGGCAGTTTCCCGTTGCTTTCTTCAAGCATCTGTAGGTGTCTCCCAGGAGGATTTGTTCTGAAATATTTCTGGAGACTGTAGTTAAATTTAGCAGCTTTAAGTATTGTTGAACTGTCTCTGTTGCCTCTGGAAGATGAATGTGATACTTGCCTTTTTCCAGACACCAGGATCCCTTGACCAGAACTTCACAAAAATCATAGATCTTGGTCTTGCAATGATACCAGCCATTGTTCCTGGCAGCACTGGTGCCATAATTTGTTCTGCATATATGTATACAACTGCTGTACTCCCTTGTTTTCAAGTAACTTTATTTTGACTTCTGAAAGCTGACTTCAATTCAGTGTAATGCCACATCTCTTGGAAGGCATTCAGTGATGGATCCTGGTATGCTTTTTAAGATTTGGGGGGAAAGTTTGGCATTAACACAGTCCCTTTGTGAAAACTGTGTATATTGTTGACTTTATGAATTTGTGGTGTTTCTTTTAAATCAGAGGGCTCAATTTCATCTGCCTGAATGTGGGAAGTTCAGTGACCCATCTTTAGTTTTATGATCTAAGGTGATGATTGATGATTATAAGGAAAACAAAGGTAAAGTAGAGCTAGTTAGAGAATTCTCCTTTTTTTATGACTGACTGACCTATTTCAGGCGCTATCACTTGCTGGTAAAACACTTAACATAAAGGATACTTTGTGGTTCAGAGTTTGACCCTAGATATGAGGTAGAATAGGGTAGTTACTGTATTCTGCTCAGCTTTAACACATTATTCTCTTTTAACCTCTCCTTTTAAAGCTGCATTTTCCTTATATACTGTGGTTGGTGATAGATGGTGCAATGATTATTTAGAGGAGGAGCACTCTTGTTTGAGTGCCTAGTAGGATTTTTTTCAATTACATTGTTTTTTTATACAATCCAGAATTCTCAGATGCTTTGTTGCTAATTTTGTAGATGCTTGAATTACATCTAGAAATCTGGTTTGGAACCTGTATCTGTATGTGTAAATTCAAGTTTCTTCTGGTGATGAACCAATCTAAGCTGATGTTTTAAGCCAGCAGTGGGAGGTGCCACTGGTGAAGTCTTGTTTTCTGTGGTATTGACTGGATAAATCTGATCAGTTGTAATCTTGTGTTCAAGTTTTTCTCATGGCTATTACATTTAGGGCAGCTTTCAGCTATGTGGATTCTCTGATGTATAATACTGGTACTCAAACTTGCACCTGTCTAATTTCTGTGAGACACTAAATTTGGTAATGTCTGTCCAGTTGCAGAATGAATCTTGCAGACAGTTAAGATCTTTGCAAAGTCCACCCTTCTGTTAGGTTTGGTTCATGCTGGATGATGGGATTTATTATATCTCATACCCTTAGAAAGCCAAGCTAAGAATTTAAATGTGCTGATTAATAGCACGTTACTCCTTTCTTTGTTCATCCATCTGGATTTATTTTATTTTATTTTATTTTTGTTCTCAGATTTACTTAAGGACAAGTCTTTCTTTGGAAAACAAAATGCCTGTTTTTATTTCATGAAACATCTTTGATTCTTCTCACATCCATCCATATTTTCCTTTTAGGCCTATTGCAGGATCATACAAAAAACATATTAACTTGTTTTTCTGTTTCTGCTGTGCCATTATTACCAAATGCTTGAAAGCTGAGGATTAGGTCACAGACAAATAATAAAATAAGCTGATGAAATTTTGTCTTTCTTCAATTTCAGAATGACTCTGTAGGAACACAGCCTGGCCAGATTGGTTTCTTATATCTTAAAGTAATGGATTGAACATTAATGTGTGGATGAGCACAGCGTTGTGTAGCTCTCATTTTCAGAGCACTGCATGAAATTCAGATGATGAAACATGATGACAGGAGTGGCACAACATGTTAGAATTACCTAATAGAGGACAATTACCTGAGAACTATTTTTAAACATTTTTTGCAGTTACAAGCAGCTGCAAAAACATGGGTGATCCAGATAAGTCAAACAGCGATCCTGAGAACAGCCAGTCTGACATGATATATTTTGATATGGGATGCTGTTGTTTCAGAAGTAGCGGATGATAATTCTTAGCTGGCTCTTCTAGGGAAAAAATTCAAGGCTGATGCAAGTGGAGCTTGTGAAATGCTGTGACATTGCTGTCAGTGGTATCTGCAGTTAGTGATTCAGCAGTATGTACATGAAATTAGGAGAGTACAGGAAATGGGAGTTACTCTTCTATGTTTCTAAAAATATTACAATTTAAATGCGAAAAACCTAACCTATTATGGCTAAACTAACAAATCAAAAATCAGAGCTGGTGAAAAGAATCCTTTTAGTCTTAATTTTCAAAAATCAGTAATTTTGCTAGGCAAAATCTAAAGCTCTCTTGCTTTTTCCAGTATACTCTTAGTGTAGTATTAATATTAGGCGTTTTTTAAGGTAGGGAAAGTTTTTCTGACCGAGATATGCTTTTGCTCATGAGGACTTCACCTAACAATGAGTTCTGTGTCTAACCCAGGTGATAATTGATACTTTAAGTTTGTGAAATAAATTTGTAGAGGTGAAAGCATAATTTCTAACCTCTGGAGAGCTCAGTGTTAAAGATTTAGCAACCAAATTTCAACTGGACTGCCTTATGCTGATCTTTCTCTCCCACAGGGCTTTCCTTTTTGTTTCACCAAAAATAAACTGCTTTGCAGACCTCTCATCTCTGCTTGTCGTCTCATTAAATTTTGAGAATTTTGAGAAGTTTAGCTGGATAGTTTTTATGCACCTCCCCAGCTTTCGCACATACCTAGCATAGAAAACTGCCTCCTTATTCTGTATTCTTTGGTTTATGCTTAGCTCTATCAGTCTGTTAGATGTTCTGTATATTTTGCAGTGTTATCTGAGATTGAAAGCTGAAGAAAAAGTTAAATAGCAGATCTTGGATCATGAGAATTTTGCTGCTAGTTTTTTGCTTTGTTAGGAGGCAGTCTTTGCTTGTGCTCCTATGTAAGGATATGGCAGGGCTCATAATTTCCTCTAAGTTGGTAAGATTGCAGTTTGTGAGTAATATATCCTGAATGTTTCCAGCAATGGTTGAAGTAAGAAAGTAGCAAACAGGGATGTCATAAATAATTTGTTTTGCCTGAGCCCACGTTGACATATGTTAGGAGTTGCATTGTGCAAGTTCATAGCTACAGGTTTCAAGGTGTGTGGACCTCACAGAGTAGAATCTTAGTACGATGCTTACAAATAATTAGATGTGAGAACTGTGTTTCTCAAAACAGGATTCTGTAAAAACAGCATATGGAGTGCAGAGTCATGTAAATTAGAAAGTAGGAAGCAGAAAGGACAAGATTGTATTTTAAGTTACCACCCGTTCACAAGCAAGTCTGTCTCACTTAGCTCTCTGGAAATGTTATGGTTTGTAGCATGGAGTTCCTTCTTAAAAGTAGAAGCTCTAACCCTTTAAAAAAGCCCCCCATAAATAATTAACCTTCTGCCTTTTTTTCTTTTCAAATTTGCTTTTTTATTTTTAAGCAAAGCATTCAGAGGTGGTGGTGCCCCTGTATCTGGGATCAGGTTAGTGAATGCATTCTTCCAGGGTGTGGCTGAGCTGGCTTCAATTCCCATCTTTTCCTGAGGAAATTCATGTACGTGTCTGCTGGGAGACAGGCCAGGGATTTAAATAGTGAGCTTCCTGAAGTGGCATTTCCAGTCCCTCCTTCAAAATTTCTTCATTGCAGAGAGACTTGCAATACTATGGCTTAATGTTACAGGTTGTTTTGTAGCAGGTTGAAGTATCTTGTTGTCTATTCCCTATTATTATTGACTAGTCCCTATTCCAAACACTGTACATGGGTTTCTTTAAACAATTGTGTAATAAAATGCAGGAAAACCTCCTAAGAGAAAGGAAAGATTGGCTTAAATCCAGAGATGGAGGAGAGAATTGAGCTGGGTCTTGATATTTTGAATGGGTGCTGCCACAGCTGAGCCACTGTGTGAGAAAGGGAATAAACCTGTTGATACCACACAATTTTTAAACAGAAAACAACAGTTCTTGTATTTTGCACGTTGTCCATTTTGCACAGGCAGTGTATTCACCAAACCTTCACCAATTAGTGAGGTGAGGTGGGCAGAAGGATATTTGCCAGAATTTTTTGTGTGTGTGTGTTCTGTCCTCTGCCTCATTTGGAAGGAAGTTGCTCTGTAACGGTGAGCAAGGAAAGAATTAAATATTTAACACTTTTTTTTTTTTTCCTGGTGTGTCAAAATATTAATGAAGGCTTACAGGACTCTTATCTGCAGTCACAGAGGGAAAGCAGGAAGAGTCAGCCATCAGCTTGCTGCTTGGCATCGACTTCTTGGTTTTATTACTGCTGTCATTTGTTTGTTATCAGAGTGGGTGGACTTTGTGAAGCTGGCCACAGTACGTTTTGAAAAGGCCATGTCACTGTGTATAGCTTTGCTGTATGAAGCAGATAAATTCTTGGTCTGCCATGATGTTGTTTTGGGGTGGGTTTTGTTCTTTTTTTTAATTTAATTTGTAAACTTTTCTACAGATGTATCTTGAACAACGAGAAATTCTAGACTGCGCTGGTTTTGACAGGGCAAGAGGAAACGGCCTCAAGTTGTGCCAGAGGAGGGGGTTTAGACTGGGTATTAAGAAGAAATTTTACACTGAAAGGGTTATCAAACATTGAAACAGGCTAGCCAGGGGGGTGGTGTAGGCACCATTCCTGGAGATATTTAAAAGGTCGGTTTAGAGATACGGTTTAGAGATGGTTCTTGTCAGAGTTAGATTGATGGTTTGACTTCATGATCTGAAAGGTCTATTCCAACCAAGCCAATTCTATGATTTTGTAATACCTTACTAATGCTTATTACCCTCTGATTTTTCAAGAGGATAATCCTAAAAAAGCCACAGAATAAGCACATGGGCTCTTACAGGTCACTTGGCAAATACTAATGAGTTGTCGTTGTGTCACTGAAGTGTGTACATGTTGCAGAGTGTAAATCCCCCAGCTGATACTGCAACCACTGTCTTTGCTGATTGGATCTTCTTTCTGTCCTTGAGAAAGGCAAAAGAGTGCTAGTGTGCCCACACATGCTGCTTCTGTGGTATTTGCTTTTTTATATTTAAAACTAGTGGGATGGTGCCTAATGCACCAGCCTTTTGTTCCTAGTAAAACTGTAGGCTGTGTTTTTTCTGAGAAATGTTTTTGTGAAAAAAAAAAAAAAAAAGTTCAAGTACAAATATTAACAGGTATTGTGGTAAGACTGTTCTCCAGAACTGTTTCTTTTCCCTTTCTCCTTCAACTTGCTCCACTGTAATGCTTTCAGTGTGTGGTTGTGAGGTCCCCCCTCATGGGAATCTCCTGGTTTCTCTTCTCAGATTGTTTCAACATTAACAAACACTGAGAAAAAGGAACAGAAGTTGCAATTTGTCAGGTCAGTTTGTGAAAACAATCAATGCTTTACACATAAGGGCTAGTCTTGTGGTTTGTTTACAAGAACTTGCTGTACTGCTATTTAAATGTAACATCCAAGTTTTCCTGTTTTCACCCTAAACAGCAGCAGGCCTTAATGTTGTCTGCAGTGTTCACAGGGACATTTTATCCTGTTTCGTTACAGCCTGGGTTTCTGTGCTGTGGACTGGTAACTGAGTTGACCAAGCACCTCTTCTAGAACATTTTGCAGAGATAAATAATTTTCTATGAGATCTTCTGGTTGTGATGACCATTTTCTCATCTATATCATCCACTTAGGATGCTGATTATAGTATTTTTTTTTCTTCAGTAAGCATTTTTATATGGCACTGGGTTTCTCTGTGGTATTGTGTAATAAGATTATTTGGAAATTTACAGCTTAAATGTGATTAATGATTCTGAGTTGTCAGAGTTGTTCTAAAAAAGTAAGTTTGGCTTAAAGAGTGTATTTTCTTGAGATTTCCCTTGCTAAGTACATGCCCATGTTCTAAAGGTGCAGTGTGCTTTTTACTAGATCAGCTTTATGTGAAATTTGTGAAAATAAACTGCTTTTACTTCATATGCATAATAGCCAAGCCTTTGAGGAGTGGTGAGGAAATGCAGAGGACAATATTTGTTGAGAGTGAGTCCGCGTTCTTTGGGAAGGATTGTTTCCACAGACCTTTGAAAAATGTGTGTAGACTCTGAGTTTATTGAGCTGTTTCCTCCTTCTCTAAGAAAATTGAATGAGGGGAAATTATGTTGCGGTGATGCTTTTCTTTTTCCTTTATGTACCTCTTGGTACAGTTTCATAATCTGCCTTCTGTAACAGTGAAATGGATCTGTGCAAGGATCAGAATCAGTGCTGATATGATCTGAAATTCTGCTAAAATCATGTTTATAATTCCTGATTGCTATTTCAAGTTACTAATTTTAAGTATTATTTATGAGGATGCATGAGGGTTTTGTCCCTTTTCTGGGCTAGTGTTTGAAAATATCACAAGATCTGCCTATAGATACAGTGAGATGTTGGAGCTAAACCATGATTTCATCCCATCATATTAATGTAATGTACTCTTAATATACATCTATTGGGCAATTCCCTCTTCTCTTTGGATCTAAGGATGGTGCTTTTACATGCCAGTGCCCAGTGTGCAGCTTTAAGTATGGGTCAGCCCAGGCCTTTCATATATGCAGTTCTGGGCTCCACAATGTAAGAAGGATATAAAAATACTAGAACGTACCTGTAGAGCAACAGAGGTGGTGAAAGGACTAGAGGGCATGATCTTTATGAAGAGTGGCTCAGGATACTTGGTTCAACTTGGAGAAGAAGTGACATGGGGTAACCTCATTGGTTTCTACAGCTCCCTCATGCAGTAGAGCAGCGAGGGAAGTGCTGGCCCCTCCTCTCTGGACTATGGTAGTGGTCTTTCCTTGCTGTTCAACTGTGGTAGAATGCAAAAGCATGGCTCAAACATGTGTCAGAAGTTCAGATTTGATATTAGCAAAAAGTTCTTCACTTGAGAGGGTTTATAAAGCAGTGGAACAAGCTCCTTGAGGAAGTGGTCATGACCCCAAGTTGATCAGTGTTCTAGCAGCATTTGGACAATGCGTTGTGGTTTACCATATGGGGTATGGTTTAACTTCTGGATTGCTCTGTGTGGAGTCAGAAGTTGAACTTGATGATCTTCATGGGTCCCTTCCAACTCAGTATATTCAACAGTTCTGTGGTTCTTTTTGTAATTAGTAATTTAAGCTAAAAGCAATCTGAGAATATGAGAATAAAATACATTGGAGGAAAGGTCAAACATGTGGCCTTGAATACTGTAAATCTGCAACAAGTCACATGCAGGTGGATATTGTTATCAGTGCAGAGCTCTACTGAGCCTTACCCTGTTTATTCTAGGGATTTTCTCCAGCGTCCTGCTTCCATGTCATGTTTTCTTTTAGTCCTTGGCTGCAAAGCTTCTGCATAGAGACAACTTCTGCTATAGAATGTTTAACAACATGGGAAGCTTTTGCTGAGAAAGCTGTTCTTAGGTTTCAAGTGTATCTGGATAGGTTGCTGGTAAGGCTTAGGAAGGGATACTGCAAGCTGAAATCTTTCTACAGCTGATGCCCTGAGAGATTATGTGAACTCAACAATCAAAAAAAAAATTTTAAGAAAAAAAATTATGTATGTATTAATGTGTGTATATATACAAAATATATGTATATTGTGCATGTATGTATATAAAGCAACCTGGAATATCTAGTGTGTTAGTAACACTGGTTTATATTACGTCAGAGTTTTTAAAAAAGTAAATAGGAAAATAATTGCTCATTCCTCGCTGAGCAGATATGTAAGCAGCACCAGGCAAGATAACTTCAGATTGCATACTGGATTTCATTCATTTAGGTACACTTGTGGGTATGAGGTTTACAAATGGCTCAGTGGGAATGAATGGTTTGTGGCCTATTATTATGATTTTAAATGTTATGATAATGTAAAATACATAGAGTGAGTATGGTTAATAATTGGACTCAGACATGTGCAATACATAGAAAAAATACTCTCCACACATAAAACTGGAGGGCTTGCCAATGGTGAGATTTCTGTGATGAGATGGGCAGGAGTTTCCTTGCTTGGAGGGAATGTGATATTTTCTGTGCTTAATATTAAAATCTATGGTTGTATTGGGAGATGAAGAAGGTTGTTTTTAGGGGCAAAGAAGGTCATTCTAAAGAGGGTGAGAGAAGAGTCTGAGAGGTGATTTTTTTTTTTAATTAAATCTCATTTTTGAGGGTGCATCTTGAACAGTAATTTCTTCATGTGGAATGGAGGATAAATATGTATAAGTTTAAATATTTCACTCAAATTACATCATCCAAAGCTAAAGCTCACTGAATTGGCTTAGTTCTGCATTTGTGAAGTGGTGCTTGTGCTCATCCCTTGTATTAGTGAATATTTGCCAATGCTAACAATTTGATAACATCAAAAAACAGGTACTTTTGAAAGAAAAAACAAAATAAGTCTTATAGCTATGATGCTGTTTTGTTATGGAAGTAAATTATATTGAGATACCTCCAAATGCTTCTTTTGAGCCTTTATGCAGTAGCTCCAGAAAAGGATTAACTTCACTGTATTGGATATGGAAAAGCAGCTGACTGCAAATTTTTCTGAGGCAGAGTCATTTGTTTCAGAATACATCATATAAGAGTGTTTTCTAAGTTGTCTGTGGAGTAGTGGGATGGATGAATTTGAATTATAGCTGTTTTTTAACTTTTCTCAGCTGAAGCATTCCATTACAGAGCTGTGCATTGTACCTTTTTTTTTTTTTGTAATGATATGTATAAATACTTAACCAGAGAAAGTGAGAAAAGATCTGGGAGGACCCTGGGTCTGTCCCCCTGCTGGGAGAGGGCTGTTCTCCAGGCCATATGTTCCAATGTGTTGTCAACTGTGTACATTATGCAGCAGTTGCTGAACAGTTGGTACCGTTTGCCTTTAAGAATGTGCTGCTTGATTCAGGACTGCACTGCATACCCTATAAAAAAATAAAAATAGAAAAAAAAAATTAAAAAATTATTCCCCCACCCCCTCACACAAATGTGAGTTCGGCTCGTTCAGCAGCAGCCTGAAGCCAGGGCATTGTTTGCTGTCAGAAGTGTGAGTGAGCTAAAGGGGACAGGCATTCCCCCTGCTCAGCAGGAGTGTGCAGCTACGTTTTGCCCTTGTTGCATTATTAATGGCACGATGTTTTTATGTTGCAGATGGCTAAGAGCTAGCAAGGGATATTCAGAACCATGATGGCTCAGTTTCCCACAGCCATGAATGGTGAGTAGCTTGGGTCAGTTTGTTTGGGTGGGGGTTGGGAGTGTTTGTTTTCATTGTTTTCATTCTTTTTTTTTTTTTTTTTAATGTACTGATTTTAGTACCTGCAGTAATCTTATAGTCACTTTGCTGCAGATTGCTACCTGGAGCCTAAACTTGTACCATACAACCAGGAAAAATGAAGTAGTAGGAGCAGTACTGCAGTGTAATTTAGAGTACAGATGCATCTGAAGCATCTAGTAATCTCACATTGGTTAAAGGGTTGAGGGATGTGTGACTTGTGGTGTGAATACTAGCTGACTTCAAGCGGGGAATATGCTAAGTAATAGTTGGTTAAACTTGCATACTGTTACATAAGTCAGCACAAAATGTGTTTCATTCTGATGTACTGTGCTATTTATTTTAAAGCAAAATATATGAAGCTGTTCAGCCTATCTGCTATACAAACTTTTGGATTTAATTTCAAAGGCATATGAGAGTTAAAACTTCTTAAAATTTTTTGTGTATGTATGTGTTGGAGCTATCTATTTCTGTTTTTTGAAGAAGCAATTTGCAAATACCTACTGAAAATCTATTTTTACATGTTGCTGTTTACAGAGCTGTCCACAATGAAAAACAAGTGTAGGAAAAATGCTTTGCATTTCAGATATTCCAGATAGAGAGTATTAATCTAAATGAAAATAGTGAAAAAGTTACAAGGAAAAGTATTTCTTACCTATGAAGGTTACTGCAGGACTAAGAGGTCTTATTTAAGTAATTTAGAAAATTGTCACTGCTGAGTAAGGGGAAGTAGATTTTTTTTTTTAGAACAATTCTTTGTTTTAAATATGTGTCATGTTTGCATAAAAAAATTTGTGACAAAGTAATTGATGTGATCAATACATTTTTTAATGCGATCAGCTGCAGTTTGTAACAGGCTGTTTAACAGACAGAATAATAGAAGTGAAGCAGAAGGAGTCACTATATTGTACAACATAATAGAGAAAAGATTGAAATGTCAAATTATTTTTCCACTTCCTTGGACATAATGAAAAAGGTTGTTTTTTTTAAAATTTATTTTTATCAATTCCCACATGCTTTTTGCTCCTTAGTTTAAAACAAACAAATAAATACTCTTTCCAGGAAGGATACAGATGTGTGTTCTTGGTTGTCTCCAGGTTTGATTTATGCCGATACTATTTGGTATCTTTTTTGCATTGACTTTTCACCCTTTGGCTCTGGTGACAGCTTTGAGCCAATGCATGACTTGATCTCTGAAGTCTGTTGGTTTGGGAGAACCTATGCTTTCCTTGCTCTGAAATCCCTTGGGCAGTACTGTTTGTCACTCTCAAAAGGAATGGTGCCACAACCTTGCAGAATTTTGCTGTGTTGAAAAACATGGCAAGAGAATACAAGTAAGAGAGGTACCAGAATATTTGAATGGGTATGGTTTTGCAGCCATAATTCTTATCAGACTTGATCAAATTTCATATAAGTCAGATGGGAGAAAAAATAATTTTAACGTGGGAAATTCTGAGTGACCTTTGCTACTGGAATTAATCTCTAATCTGTATTCCTCTTCCCTGCTATTTACTACTGCTGCTCTTTGCATTCAAAGCAGATCACCTGCAATTACTACTCCTTGCTCAGTGGAAACTTCTAATAGTGTTAGACCTTGGTGGTGACTTCAGCAGGAGATGAGGAATGAGGTTATGCATGAGGCGGCTGAACCATTAGACATTGCTGCAGCCTGAGAGTGCTGGCTGCCTGCCACCCCTTCGTATTGACCCTGTCCTTTTGTGTCCTACTGAGGCAATATGGTGCTTTTCTTCTACAGGAGAAAAAAACCTCATGTGTATTCATACTAAGGTACAATATAGTTAGCTTTTAGTTCATTAGTATTGTAAGGCATGAAGTAGTTTCTGTTTCAGAATTATTTTTGGCATTCAGTGTTGCAAAATAGTGAGTGGAGATCATGGAGTGGGTGTACAAGTGAGTGAGTACATGATACAGGGTGACAGTCTGAGAACTCCAGTGTTCAAAAGACAAAGCATGATGTTCTGACAGTCTCAACCAAATGCAAGTAGAAGATGCTACAACACTTTATTTTCCAGCCTAAGCAGAGAAGTCCACACAGGACATCAAGAAGGACAGGTGACTGAGCTGCATCCTTAAGTTCACAGAATGAATGAATTGGAAGGGACCTCTGGAGATCATCTAGTCCAGCCTCTCTGCCCAAACAGGGTCACCAGAACAGATTGCACTGGTTTTGACAGGGATGTGGAGACTCCACCACCTCTCTGGGCAGTCTGTTCCAATCCTCTGTCTCTTTTAAAGTGAAGAAGTTCCTCCTCATGTTTAGATAGAACTTCCTTTTGTTTGTGCCAGTTACCTCTTGTCCTGGCACTAGGCACCACTTAAGAAAAACTGAACCCATCCTCCTGAACTCCCCCTTTAATTATTTGTAGGCATTTTTTAAGATTCTACCTTGGCCTTCTTTTTTGCAGAAAAGACCCAAGCCCCTCAGCCTTTCTTCATAAGAGAAATGTTCCAGTCCACTGGTCATCTTTGCTGGCTTTGAGAGACAGCATCATTGATGACACCTTGACCTGTTACTCAGAGTATATTCCCCCAGAGCAGGTTCGCAAGACTGTTCACCCTCCGTGTTATACTGAGAACTGGCATATTCCTTATTAATTATGTTGCCATGTGTAAACTAGAGCTTGTTGAGGTATTGTGTGCTAGACCCCTTGCCCTTCTTCTCTGAAGTCATGGAAGGACAAAGTGAAGTGAGAGGAGTTTGCTTTGACCTTTCATTTCTGTCCAAGGGGACCTTCGTGGATGTCTTAGTAGCAGGTTCAACATTCATAGAGAAAAAGTAGGACTTCAAGAATCCATGATGATTTGTCTGAGCTCAGAGCAGACATGACAGTTTTTACAAATTTATCTTCTGTGCAAAGATAGTAAAGAATATAGTGACATTTTACATGAACAGGCAAGGCTGAATGACATGTTTCTTCTTGTGTAGAAAGGCTGAGAATTTAAAACTTCACATACATCGCCAGATGGATAACAGAAATTTACCTCTGTGGAGTCCAGCTCTATTGTGGAGCCACTCCAGGTATATCCATCTCCCCAGTCTGCAAACATGATCACGGGTTGCTTACTGAGAGTTTAATTTTATCCCGTAACTGTCTGAATTTTGATCATTCACTCCGTGAAAATGATAAATTAAACCCAGTTTCTGGTACTTTATTCTCCTTACATACAGTTCTCTACATGGAGAAAGCTTTCTTAAAAATTCATCCTAAGTCTTGCAAATGCTTTTGGAAGTAGCATTTAGTTACACTAAATAACAAATACCTTCAACAGTTCTGTTCCTAAAGAAGCAGTTAATATATCAATGACAAACAGTAGTTAAAATGGTAAAGGCTTTATTAGGTTAAAATGCACTTCCCACTTAATTTGTCTCTGTGACTGCTGTCAATGACAGGGAGGAAGAAGTCACCTTCACTGCCACAGATACATTCTTTACAGCTGGAGAGCAGTTGCAAGATACTGCTGTTCTCCTAATGCCACTTCTTCTGTAGGCTGGATTTTTCCACGGTTTGATCATAGAATCATAGAA
>VZTY01002602.1:54796-67782 GCA_013400935.1 Turnix velox | reverse complement strand
GGACCTTGCACTTGGCCTTGTAATACAACCCTCTTTTCTAAAATGGAGATAACAGAGAAGCACTTCTCTTCACAGCCCAAACTCTGTGGTTTCAAAGTCAAGGTTTTGAAAGCTAGAAATCAACTGCTTCCCATTTAACATTTGCATTCCTGACAAAAACCTCACACTGTTCACCCACTGCTTTTGTGTACTAAGAACCACCTCCATGCTTTAAGAAACAAGAGGTGACCACTTTCTGTCACCTTTCTTGTACAGACCTGTCACTGGTCTGCCTTCTACCCAAAGCAGAGAGCACACACACTTTTCTACCCACAAAAATACTAACAAATTCCTTGTTTTATTCTCTGATTTCAGTTTGCTACCAGAGTCCCTTTATTATTCACTTCCACAGAAAGTGAGAACTCTGATTGTATGTTTTTTTGCAGAATGCTTTTATGGTTTCCTTCCACAAATTAACATGGATACCAAGAACACCAAAATATACCCCAAAAAGTGCAACCAACAGTGAAAAATTTCCTTCCCTTATATACCTTTCATGGCATAACAGTTTTTACATTTTAGGTTTTATAACATAAAATTATGCTGAAGAAGTTTTAAAAAAAAAAAAATCAACTTAATTTCTTTGTAGGCAAGCATCCAAATTAAAAATGTCTGCTCTCAAAAAAGACTGATTTCTTTGCAATGGATCTACTTTCGGTATCATTAAGAAAAAGATGATTTTGTTTTGCTCACAGATAAAGACTAATAACTTTGTGTTCACTGGGAATAAGGGAAAGCAAACATTACTGCTCATTTAAAACATGGCAGGACAGGTTTATTACAATGCTTTATTTTTAGAAACAGATTTTTTTTTTCCCCCAGTTCATTAGAGGAGATTTCAGGGAATGCAATAAACTATTAAACTCAGAGAAGCTGCAAACACTTGTATTTAGTGATGTCTTAACAGAGTGACCAGCTTATTTGTGCAAAAAGCTTCTTTTTTGGCTATTCAGAATTCATTTCCCACATAATTGTTTTCAAGTGGTGAAAAACCAAAACATAAAGGATCTTAGATAATATCAAGCCCACTCACTGATGATCTGTTGAAGTTAGTTAGCTTGCTAGAGAGTCTGAATAAACTTCCTTCTATTGGAAAGGGATGAAAGGACAAATAACTGATGCTAAGGAGCTCCAAACATCTCACCTACAAGCATCTCTTGATACTTGTAGTTAATAGACCCAATTTTAGTTTTTCCTTTTATTTAACTTGCAGTTGAGATACAGAAATATCCTAAGGCACAGCAGAATCCACAGTTATGTTCAGAGGCCTACAGCTGCCTGTAGTAAATTCAATTAGATTTGTATTATGTAATAAATGGAATGGACATGAACTAATAGAGAGAGGAAGGAAATGGGCACGACCTGATAAATAAAGAAGCAAAAAAGGAAACCAATGTAATGTTGGAGTAAAGAGAATTACAGCCCCACTGTAGGTTAAGCACAAATGAAATTCTTACCTTTGTTATTGTATACATCTAGATAGTTTGGTGCTGAAAAAATTGTGATTAGTGAAGGGAAGCCTGTTGTTTGGCTTTTCCTGTACATACGATACCTAAAAGGAAAGACAGAGACTCATTATTGTATTAGTATTTGTCACTCTAGTGCAAAAAAGCCTAGCAGATTCCTGCACTGGCTATTAACACATGCCAAGAGGACAAAAAAAAGCACATGTGCTTTTGAAAGCTAAGGAAAAAAATCTACTTCCTTCAGGTTTATTCATTAGAGCCATTTGGGACTGCCTTCAGAAGTGAAAACTACATCTTCCCTGACCTTTCAGCTGCCAGATCTCTCTGGGTGTGCAAGAAATGGCAAGGCCAGGGGAGGAAGCAAAGTATGAAAAGGGGAGGAGAAACAGGGCATTAAGTATTTTAAATGCTTTGTTTTATCTCATACAATTTATTCTCCTGCTTATAAATGCTTGTGTCTTTTCATTACCTAATCTTGCTGCCTTATGAAAAATAAAAGGCTTATAGGAGCAACATGTAATCAACTAAGCATTAAACATGCAAGTAATCAGCAGTAAAACAACCACATCTGTCTTACTGAAACACAGGTAACACCAAAGCCTCCTCTTCAGACTTCATCTACAAGAAACTGCTCTTTTTGGCAAACATCCATAATCACTGCACTGAAATGGTTTCAATGCAATCACTTCCACAAGATTTTATTTTTCACTTTTTACTGGAAAGCAATACAATAAAAATGAAATTTCATTCCCTTTGGGTGCTTTCAGGCCAGTTATTTTTGGCAGAGCAATAACTTGTTTTTTAATTGCATCGTGGTTTTTAAAGGATGGGCTAATTCAAACATTCAGAATGGCTTTTCAGCTGCAGAGTGAACACCCACCTCATTCCTACAATCTTGCTACTTCATCTTTTATTACTATTCAGCTTGGGTAAAGTTTCTAGCACCAAATAAACACATTAATAATTTATTCAAGATCTGCAAAGCTATTTATACAGATATCTAAGCTCCATGAAAATCTCACAAGTATGGTTTATTTCACAGAATCTATATATATTTTTTTTAATAATTTTTCAAGTAGCATAAAGAATTCTATCTTTACAACTGGAATAGTTTCATAAGGGAAACCAACACCACCCATAGTGCTTGACCCGGACAGTTTTTGCACAGTGTCATAATAAACTCCTTAAATTCAATACTCCTAAGATCATTTTTTTTTGGCTACTGAGCTCCTCAAGTTTATTTTCTTGCTAAGAAGATGGGAAAGTATGAAAGATTTAAGAGCTGACAATTCTGGCATCCACGAACCACATCATTTCCCAGGCATTGTTGCTACCAGCATGTCAGAAATCTCAGGCACATTTGCAAATCTTCTTTTGCCAAGCTGAATTTGTTTTCCTTCCCAAGTTTGGCTTCAAAAAACACTTTTGGTCATTTTATGCCTCTTAAAATCACTAAAGCTAAGTAAGTGGGCTAAGTAATTCAGCAATAATGATGTAAAAGACTTTTTAATGCCAGTGTGTGTTTTTACAACATAAATAAAAAGTGAGAGCTGCTGTAAACTCAAAATTTTTAACTTTTCCAGATCATTCTCAGTGATTCTTTCTGTCCCTGCTCTGTTTGCTAAAAGCAAGGCATTATTCATGATTAGTACCCCCCTCTCCACATCTACTTACCCAGCATCCTGAGCTTCATGAGCTCGGAGTATAGATAACAAGTTATTGTGCTGTAGGAATTCACATACAGCAGGGTAACTGTTGGAAGAAAACAAAAACACCTGTTATGGAACAATCAGAAGCACTACATTTAGCTCTGGTTTTCAAAAAAACATTTCATCCAATATGCATCATACATGAAATCAGACCCTGCTCTGCAGGCAGATTTCACTTAGAGACAACACTCACAGCAGCACCTTTTTCAGTCCTACCCCATAAGTGCATGGGGAGGAATGCTGGAAAATTACAGTTCATCATATAACACCAATTACCTTCATGCTTGTCAGAAAGAAAAAGATTTTCTTTTATTATAAGGTTCAACAAAGTCCAAAAGAGAAAAATGTGATACAAGGGATGCTTGGAAAAAGAAAGAAAGGCAGATCAATCTCCAAATTGTAGGTGCTTGTAGGTCTTCTTAACTTGATCTTTTTAAAATGTAAACTCTGTGACTTCTGAAACACCCTCATTGAATAAATTTTTCAATATATGTTCTACTGTATGAGTGAGGGGGGGAAAAAAAAAGGTAAAAATGGTGGTAGAGAAATCCAGTAGAGGAATCTCTCGTATTTTTCATTCCATGTGGACAATGTTGCCTTCAAGGAGAAAAATTCATGAAGAAAAAAGTAAAATCTAATGAATAATCTTTCTTCAGTTTATCCAGAGACCCACTACTGCTTGCTTTCAATCTTCCTGGATATTTTGAAGCTGAAATGTCATTTGCAGCTAGAAGCTAGGAAGGTAGTAGAACGGTATATTGCTGGCTTTGGATATCATCTATGTAGGATACATTCTCAGTCACTGGTTTGGTGTTTGGAATTGTCTAAAACTATTGTCATAAAATAATTTAAATTCACAAATTACACAGGGTATCGTTTTGGCAACTGCAGTGATCTCAAATGCTGACAGGCTGCCATTCAAACCACTGGAAAATGAGAACTAATTAGCATGCATGTCTTTTCATAATTAATTGTGACTAAATGTAGACTTATGGTACATTTTGTTTAGAAATTTTTACATTAACTTCTGCAAAATGGGGCCTCTAATGAAAGATCTGATAGACAGTTTATTATGCTCATTATCAGTGCAGCTGCTCAAAATGTCTACCTTATTACTCTTTTTTTTACAGAGTATTCTTTTCAACCAAGTGCTAAGCACCGATTTTAAAGAAGATATAATGAAGCTGTAAAAAAAATGCTACTAAATAGACATGATACTCTTTCCATTTTGGAGTACAAAGTCAGGGGAGGTTATTCCTTAATCTTCATCAATCTGTGGAATAAAGTCTTGTTCTGGCATAACTTGGCTGACTCTACAGGGCTCACACCTAGAAATGCAGAGATGTCACAGAGTGCTCCAATGTAAATATCTTTTTTTCTAGGTAAATAGCATGTTATCCTGTAATGAGATAGTATTCTCATTACAGAATCACAGAATGTCATTATTCAGACCACTACAACCCATAAGCAGCTCTCTTAGATGGGTATTTTCTTTAGAAAAAGACAAACTAACTCACAGGAATTTTTATTCAGCTCTTTGTTGCAGCAGAGTTTGGAGGAAGCATCACTATATGCAGCTTTTATATACCCTGCAGCAGTTGCAACAATAAAAACAGGGCTTTAATCTCTAGCACTTTCTTAACATCAGTCTCCTCCTGCCCAAATGCAGTTTCCTATTAACCAATATTCCCCAACACAACAAAAATACATCCCCTCCAGGTAAACAGCAGGAAGTCTTGCAAGATGCCAGCAAAACAGATATATGGCAAAGTTATCAGAAACAAGCTTTTACAAAGATGATTTTTTTTTTCTTTTTTCCTTCTAATCTTTCTAATGAAAATTATCATCTTGTAATCAAATTGTGTGCTAGTTTTTCTCATGGTCACCCTTCCAGAAATCCTAACACCCTCCCCCCCCCTCCTTGCCCTGCTTTACAGAGCTATACTGTAATTGGGGTGAGACAGAAATAAAGCAGTTGGCCAAGAGGCAAAACAAACAGAACCCCTCCAAACACACACAACAGGCTTTTCCAGAACCATCCAGCCTTCTGCCTGTACTTCATGTGTCATGCTGAATCACAGAAGAGCAGTGACTCACAGAGAAAACAAAATACCCCACTGCTAAGCTGGAGAGATGTTTTTCTCCATCAAGTATGTGACTGTGATATCTCCTATTAAGGCATCCTTTTGTTAAAATGCTTCATGCATTTTTGCATGAAGGTCTTTTGAGCATGATCACTGCTTATTTCTATGCACTTTTGTAAGAAAAGCAGGTAATGGGAACCAAAATGGCAGATCTCTTCAAACTGATCTTGTATCAATTTCTAGAAAAACTGAGTACATTTAATCTATTCTTTTTCACATCCTTCATCATTCCCTTTAAGCAGAAGCATCAACATTTCCTTAATATAAATCCATCCAAATTTAGCCCAGCAGCTTCTTTACCACTGCAAAAAACCCCCAATTTTTCATACATTGAAAAAAACACCCCAACATTCATACACTGCAAAAAACAACCCAGGATTTAAACACTGCAAAAAAACCCCCAACATTCACACACTGCAAAAAACACCCAAACATTCATACACTGCAAAAAAACCCCAACATTCACACAGTGCAAAAAAACCCCAACATTCATTCCACTGTGCCTCACACCATGAGGTGAAACATGCATCAGTCTTCAAAAGCTTTTAGCAGATATTTCTCTAGCCCTGGCATACTCACAAACTTAACACGTGTGTGAAGTAAACCACTCAAATGATGTGCCAGCCTGGACAAAGTTAAAACTCTACTCTAGAAGGAACTATAAAAGCTGAAACATTCTGCTGCTATCCAAGACTGGCAAGAGCAGTTCTTAGAGGAGTCTGCAATGCTGGTTGCTCTACCCACTGCTAACCATTTCTGCCTTTTTTTGTTGCTTTGGAAAAATTCAACTATGTAGTCAACAGCCAAACAGCTTCACAAACCTCACCATTCCATAAGAACTTATATCAATCTCAGAAAGAAAACCCAAGATCCTGCAAAACCTGGTTATCTGCATTGTTTCTGATGTCATCCATTGACTTTGTCCAGGCTCCCCTCACTCTCACAGAATCATAGAATAGTTTGGGTTGGAAGGGACATGAAAAATCATCGAGTTCCAAACCCCCTTGCCATAGGCAGGGACACCTCCCATTACATCAGGCTGCTCAGTGCCTTGTCCAGACTGGCCTTGAACACCTCCAGAGAGGGGGGATCCTCAGCCTCTCTGGGCAACGTCTTCCAGTGTTTCATCACCCTCTTAGCAAAGAAGTTCCTTCTTATATCTAACCTGAATCTCCCCTATTCCATTTTACATCCATTATTTCTGGTCCTCCCATCCAATATCATATTAAAAAGTCCTTCCCCTGCCTTTCTGTAGGACCCCCTCAGGTACTGAGAAGTTACTCTGAGGTGCCCCCTGAGCCTTCTCTTCTCCAGGCTGAACAACCCCAACTCCTTCAGCCTGTCTTCATAGGGCAGTTGCTCCAGCCCTTTCACCATCTTCGTGGCCTCCTCTGGACCTGCTCCAATAGCTCAGTGTCCTTCCTGTGTTGAGGGCTCCAGAGCTGGACACAGTAACTCCAGGTGGGGTCTCGCCAGAGCCCAGTAGAGGGGCAAAATCACCTCTCTGGACCTGCTGGTCACACTCCTCTTGATGCAACCCAGGATTTGGTTGGCCTTCTTGGCTGTGGGTGCACACTGCTGGCTCATGTTGAGTTTGTCATCAACTGACACCCCCAAGTCTTTCTCTCTTCAGAGCTGCACTCAAGCCACTCTCCACCCAGCCTGTGTCTGTGCTCTTATTAATTAATACTCAGTAATTAACACCCAGATGATCCCTGAAAGTTAATGTTAAGTTTGCACACGTGCTTACCCCTGATAAGAAGCCCTTGATAGGTATAGTTTGTGTAGGATAAGACACTTATAATTACCTCAGTGGTGCAACCAAACTCCCAAATTTCTTCACCAAAGCTTTTAAACAAAGGAAATGAAATAAGCTGGGCATGCATCCAGTCACAATTTTTTACAGCTAAGACCATGCAGACTTACAGTAACTTTGTCTGAATGTGATGAAATAATATTTAAATTCTACTTCCATCCAGTAAATCTTATGGGAATGATGGCTTCCCCATTGTAGAGCAGCTTACACAGCAAAGACCTCACACCTCAACAATTGCCTAAAACCACTAAGTATCTGTCTCACCAGAAGTTAATATTGTTTTCAAAGAGAAAATAAATCCAGCTACCTTCAAGCTTTCTTACAACTGAAAGAAGCTATTCTTAAGATGGTAAGTAGAAGTACATCTTGCCAAGTCAGATACTATCAGGTATTTCTATGAGAAAGGATATCTGCACAACTGCACTTTGTAGTGGGTCATTGGCAAGATCAGCACAAAGAAATACTCACTGAAAAAAATTCAAGGCTAAACTAGATAAAATGATAAAATTCAAGGCAAAACTAGATAAGCTGGATCTGCTGAAAAATCAGGAGGGGGAGGGAGGAGACAATATCACTCAGACAAATATGGATTTCCTCTTGTTTGTAACATTCCTGGAATATGACATTATGACATCATTTTGGGAAGGAGTCAAGCTTCACTTGATTCATAATTAAAAAAACCCACAAGTTTTAACTAGCACTCCATTGATAATTAAAACTTTTTCATGAAATTGCATCAAACTTGGCCATGACTGGGAAAGAAATACAACCTTATATTTCAGGGATGGGAAATGACATCACTATTGCTCTTTTGTTCACTTTAACATACAGGTAAGTTTAATAATTTTCCAGGAATTACTTAAATTCCAGGGTTACCTTGTGCTGTGGCCATTCCAAGGATCCATAAATTTTAACAATCCATGCTGTGAAATGCTCTGGGTGCAAAAGGTCTCCATGAAGTCTTAACCCAGCATTCTTGAAAATTAAGCTGTTCTTTCTTTACATCTCTCCAGGACAGGTTAGCCCTGTGATTTCAAGACCTAACATCTTACAGTGGTAGCCTTAAAGTTTCAACAACTCTCACCCAAAAGGCAATTCCTTGAAGGAAAAACTTGATGCATTTGAAATTCAATAGGTTGTACATGAGTGATCACCTAAGAGATGAGGTGAAACTCTCTCATGCATGTTTAACCTCAAACATTTGGCTGAACATTTCAGAAATGAGTTTTGGCTTAATGGAGGAAATTTTATGTACTACTGAGCTGGAAATTCCTCTTATCATGTTGCATGTGCACAGTTAGAAAGCCACATTGCTGTTGTTCTTCTCCTAGCATTTTGTTATAGGAAAAAAAAATAACCCAGAGAAATGTCACTTGAAACCTGTCATTACAATGAACATGTCTGATAAAATTAAAGTTCTTTATTCCAGCCATTTCCTGCAAATTGATGAAGAGATTTTCATCATCCAGAAATCATTTCCCTGGCTCACATCCCTGCCTGAAATCTTCCTGACCTTCCTTTCAAATGACCACTGCTATCTGTTAACTTTCCTCTCTGGAAATGACCAAAGAAATGAAGAAGTTTTATTTACTGAAGAATAAACAAAGCCCATCCTATCAACAGACATTCCTGAAGGTGGAGCACATCATTCAGTCCTGTTCTGGGAATTGAGCTCCTATTCTCAGGAACTAACTAGAAAAGGGAAGCAAAATTAGACATTGCAATCCATTGGATGATTTTTCTTCTTGCCAGGGATTAGTATCAGGTAAGTAATTAGTGATCTTTCAGAGTAACCAGGCACTTCTTTTATGAGTAACACTTGCCTTTTATATAATCTCAGATAACACAACCACAAGTTAGTTACCTCCTGATGCCACTAAGTAGTTACATGTCCCTCACACACAACCTGCTAATTTAGTATCTTGCAAGTTATTTCCTCTTCTCCTGAAATATGTGCTTTTCAGATATGAGTCAGGACACAGGCTAAATCTGACATATTTTCAAGAGAAAAAAAAATCATTCAGAGGCAAATTAATTTCCTCTTCTTTGCAACATTCCTTGAATATGACATGATAGCATTATTTTGGGAAGGAGTCAAACTTCACTTGATTCACGATTAAAAAAAAAAAAAGAAGCAATTCTTAAGTGATTATTTACACTTTTTCATGAAATTGCATCAAACTTGGCCATGACTGGGAAAGAAATACAACCTTATATTTCAGGGATGGGAAATGACATCACTATTGCTCTTTGTTCTCTTTAACATACAGCTAAATTTAATATATTTAATATTAGGAATAGATGTATTAGGAAAATTTTATGGCAATTGTTAGAAACACCTCAGGAAAAGAAATCCCTAAAATCTAAAAGCTGTTTCATTGTAACAGAGAAGAGAAGGCTCAGGGGGGACCTCATAGTAGCTTCTCAGCACCTGAAGGGGGCCTACAGAATGGCTGGGATAGGACTTTTTAATAGATTTGCTTTAGGGCTCCATCTATCCTGATTCCTATTACTTTTTTTCTGGAATATTCTCCTAACAAACATCAATTGAAAGAAATAATGTCAAAGATAAGAACTTGATGTTTCTGCATTTAAGTCTGTACAAGCTTCTGCAAGAACATTACAGGCACTTGGCTTTACTTCAGCTCTTACCCAGTCCCACTTAACCAATACTGTTTAAATCCTGAATTTCTTAGGGAAGAACTATGCAAAAACATAAAATAAAATTTGATAAAACTGTGAAAACAGAAGAAGAACCTGTGTGTGGGAAATCTCAATTTTTACTCACCCTGCCAAGCAATAGGTAGTGAGTTTTCCAGTGCTGGCACCTTTCATTCGAAGTTCTTATTTTGAAACCAGAAATGTAGTTATCTACCACTTTTTTTAAAGTGTCACATAGATTCCAAAACTTGCAAGAACAGGAAAAAGCAAAATAAACAGGCTTTTGGGAAAAAGAAATTGTCATTTTTGGCGTTTCCCAGCCGTGAATGAAAGCAAGATTCAAATAAACCAAACATGAATTTAGTTGAAAACAAGAAAATCCTACAGAAAACAAGGTCTGGTGCCAAGAACTTAAAAAAAAAAAAAAATCAAACCATATTGCAAAGCCAGAACTACTTAATGGAAAAAAACCCCCTCAAAATAGTAATATTCACCTGTAGAAGTACGAGCACCCCCTGACTGTGTTGTGAGTGAAGTGTTCCTGAGTCTTCTCATTTCCAAAGTCCTCCAATGGGTCTGACCACAGGATGTCACACATAGGTCCGTATGCAGGTGGTTCCTTGAATCGATCTAACTAAGAAAAAATAGGAGACAAAGAAATACTAACTTCTTTCAACCATGTATCACAGAAATGCTGAAGTAAAATTAGTGTTTTCCACTCCACAGGTTGGCAAAACAAAGACCTAAAGCTATTTTTCAGACTTTGGCTTGCTCCCAGCTCTAAATTTTGGAAAACAGTGAAACAATCCTTGCAAACACTGACAAAGAGAAGAACAGATATAATTGAAAAGAGATACAGTAGATTCCTATTCTACATGAATTTTTGTCTGAAGTTCTGTTTTTCCATTTTCTACAGTTTTATGCAAGCATTTCAGTGGACAAGAGAGAAGATCTTTCTGTATTTTATGATTTTTTCAAACATCACAGCATTCAATTTTTGTGAAAAGAAAAACATACAAGTTATTTCAAAGCAAGTTCTCATTTTTATTTAACTGTATTTTCTATCAAGAACAATATCTCTGCATTATAGAGATGACAATTTGTTCCACACAAACCCTTAATCCCAATTAAGCAGCTAAAAAATTCTCTTTCTGATAGATAACTGGTATTAAAAAATTCAAATTATATAGAATCACACTGCAAATAAGATAAAGCATAGCAAAACTGAGAAATAGTAATAAAAAGGACTCCTCTGCAAGAAATCATTAATATAAAAATACCCCTTATAAAGATGGCTCACATCCCAAAACATTCTCTACTCTGGTCAGAAAGATCAAGAAATTATTTAATAGCCTATCCAGCATAACTTCCCCCCCCCCAAAAAAAATCCTAAGAGAAATATTTTGATTTTGATGTTTTCAGCACTCACTGAAGACCTCTAACATTTTACTTTTGTATTTGTGTCATGAAACATTCAAGGCATATCTACACTTCTAACTTATTTCAGCCTACTTCCCATAAATGCTTTTGTAACTATAATTTGTTTAAATTGACTAACAATTCATAAATAGGCAAAACCAATTCCTTCAGCTCATCAAAGATGAATAAACCTGCCATTGGTGGAAAATTAAGTTGTTAATGACACTAATTTAGAAATGGAGCTGAACAACTTCACTCTGCCATTACATTTTTGCAAAGCCAGCTAATTTTTAGGCAGAGAATATTTTTGCTTGATGAGGTAGTGAATCTTTATGTCAGAATCCAAACTTTGCATTCAGTAATTTTTTTTTTTAAAGTGCAGTTGATATCTTCATCTAATTGCTTTTACACCAAAACATGTAATTACTCCAACGAGTTTGTTGATTTCTTTGGTTNGCCATTGGTGGAAAATTAAGTTGTTAATGACACTAATTTAGAAATGGAGCTGAACAACTTCACTCTGCCATTACATTTTTGCAAAGCCAGCTAATTTTTAGGCAGAGAATATTTTTGCTTGATGAGGTAGTGAATCTTTATGTCAGAATCCAAACTTTGCATTCAGTAATTTTTTTTTTTAAAGTGCAGTTGATATCTTCATCTAATTGCTTTTACACCAAAACATGTAATTACTAGGACGAGTTTGTTGATTTCCTTGGTTTGTTTTGTTTTTTTTTTTAAAACATAATAATTTCTTTGCAGGCTACAAATGCACCTCAGAATATAATTTATCTTTTACTAACTTTAATGTGTATATTACTGCTTGCAAGACTCAACTGTAGTTGAGAAATAGGACAATCTTTTCTGATGAGAATACTAAGAATAAATGGTTTAAATATCTCCTTTTACAAATATCACAAGAGGTGTTTTACAATACATAAAAAGAAATTTAATCCTTGCTAAAATGAAACAAACTCAATTACATGAAGAATCCATTTGACATTGTTGTCTGCATTTAAGAAAAGATTCTACACAATCATCTATTGACTAAGCTTCCCTCAGACAATCACCTTGGTTGGAAGGGATCTTTTAGCTTATCTACTCCAACCAGCAACCTAACTCTGGCAAGAACCATTACTAAACCACAATTCAATGCTCTATTTCTACCCATCTCTTAAATACCTCCAGTGACAAATCCCCAACTGCTCCCCTGCACAGCCTGTTCCAATGCTAAACAACCCTTTCAGTGTAAAAAGTTTTCCTAATATCCAGTTTAAACCTCCCCTGATGCAACTTGAGGCCATTTCCTCTTGTCCTATCATGACAGAAGAATTTGTGTCTCTCTACAACCTCCTTTCAGGTACTTGTAGAGGACAATCAAGTCTCCCCTTAGCCTCTCAGACTAAACAACCTCATCTGCCTCAGATGCTCCTCATAAGGCATGTTCTCCACACCCCTCACCAGCCTGACTGCCCTTCTCTGGACCTGCTCTAGCACTTCATTGTCTTTTTTGTAGTGATGGATACAAAACTAGACACAGAACTGGATGTGGGACCTCAAGCACAGACACAGGCTGGGTGGAGAGTGGCTTGAGTGCAGCTCTGAAGAGAGAAAGACTTGGGGGTGTCAGTTGATGACAAACTCAACATGAGCCAGCAGTGTGCACTCGCAGCCAAGAAGGCCAACCAAATCCTGGGTTGCATCAAGAGGAGTGCGACCAGCAGGTCCAGAGAGG
>VZTY01002602.1:27850-48694 GCA_013400935.1 Turnix velox | reverse complement strand
TGACACCCCCAAGCCTATCTCTTCAGAGCTGCACTCAAGCCACTCTCCACCCAGCCTGTGTCTGTGCTTGGGATTGCTTCCACCCAGGTGCAGGACCTTGCACTTGGCATACATCTCACCTGATTTTAAAACAACTGCATTACTTCAGCTGCACTGAAATAATTTTACCATTACAGTACCTAGTACAGAGACATTTTTCTAAAATGGAATAACCATCCCTATGGAGATGATGCACCTTTCTACAAAAAATGGCTGTATTCACTCTACTGGAATGACACTTTACTATGCCTTACATAGTTTGCCTTACAACCAAAATTCTCACAGATGTATGAACATTTAAAACCTTAAAACACAACTCCGGTTTTTTTTTCATTTTGAATGTGGTTCAGTTCTCTATGTATTAACTATTTGTTCTGTCCAAAAGGATCAGGATGTACCTTGTGGCATTCAATCAATATTTAAGCTCACGATTTTATGTAGGATTGAAATAATTGAAATAATTCCTACATATTTGTTTACATCTTATTATATATCTTATTATAGCTTATTTACATCTTATTATATTAAAGTCCATATTTTCTAAGTCATTGATGAAAAGCAGTCTATATGTTGACCCTCCCCCCTACTAGACAAGGCCTTTCAAAAGAGAACATTTAGACTCAGGTAAAGATTAGTCATTATTCCTTACAACCCATTCCACTGATGCTCCAACTATCCTTTGGATTTAAAAATAGCCCTCTGTTTTGATTATTTGGGTTTCTTTTCTCCAAACTTGATTGAAAGTGAGAACTGAAGGGCTTCTGCTCTTGAGTCAACACCCTGGAACAATGCACAAGCACAACAGGGGAAACCTTATCAGTTACAGAGATAAGCAAACAAATGCTTTGTATCAGATCCTGTAACTTGCCAAAATTTGTTATTCTAAGAGAAGAAACGTTCAGGCCCTGCCCAAAAGGTCAAAAGGAAAAGGGAGTGCAGTTACAGGATAAAGGTTCAGCATGTGCTGGGAAACCTTGTCTCATTCTCTCTAAAATATTGACTTCTTTTTTTTTTACCTGTTGCAATTCCTTTATTAGTCTCTTTTCCTGGCTTAGAAGTAATTTTAAAGACACAGACATCTCTCCTTCAAAACAGTGGAGCCAGTTCATGTGAAAACTGTGCACATACAGGGGAATGATTGATCCTCTAGATGAAGAGCTCTGTGGAGCTGTCATTTCTACTGAGAGCTTCATAATACAAATAGCTTTTCTCTTCTTCCCCTCTGCCTTATCAAATGCCTTCCACCTACCTTATGCAATTTCTTCCTATGTGCTTAATGATAATAGCTTACATTATATAGTACCTTTCATCTAGAAGAATCCCAAATGCTTTGCAGCCCACAGACAAGGATTATCTCGCCCACTACCAGAACTCAGCTAGGTCTAGGTTCACTGATATCACTTTTATCCTAGATATATCACATGGCCATCAAAGGGCGACTTCTTTGTTTTGTTTTGTTTTGTTTTTTTTTAAATCTTCTATTACTTGTTATTAGCATCTTGGACCAGCTACTTAACTCTTACATAAAGACCAGAGAACTGCAATAGTCTAACATCTACAGAGTCAACAGATCAATGGAATAATGATCACTCTGTGTGATTGATGTGG
Source organism: Turnix velox (assembly GCA_013400935.1). Taxonomy (NCBI): domain Eukaryota; kingdom Metazoa; phylum Chordata; class Aves; order Charadriiformes; family Turnicidae; genus Turnix; species Turnix velox. The sequence goes on along the minus strand of VZTY01002602.1, from coordinate 47,047 downwards.
TAAATCTACACACTGAGAACAAAACCAGGACTGTTTAATACAACCAATTCTCCAACACAAAGGACTGGCACTAGCTAGTAGTGCCTGCTGGACATGCTCAGGGCCCCTTCTCCACCAAAAGCATCCCCTCCTCAATGTGCCAAGTTGGATTCTTCACAATTTCCCTTTCCTTGTCAGTACTTACTGTGCTGAGTTCATGCCTGAATTCATACCTCTACATCCAAACACACTTATGAAACAGAAAAATGCCTTTTCTTTCAAAGGCACTCTTAATCAAGGTGACAGGTGGGGAGAATCAGTTATGTGACCAAAAAAGTAGTGATTTGACCACCTTAAATACAAAAAAAGAATAACATAAGCAACAACAGCTCAGTATTTCCTTGGTGCTGGCAGAAGTCAGTACTGATTTCAGTGAAGAAGTAGTGTTCCAGCATGGAGAATCTAAAATGAGGATATAATTTGCTAAACAGGTACGAGCAGGCTCCTAAATGGGGAATTTTAAGGGGCTTACTCCCTATGCATAAGCTATTTTGTTTTTATTTACTTATAGAAACATGGCAACTTCCACATTTTGCTTTTATTACTCATAAGAATCTCTTCGGTTTTTTTTTTCTTTTTTTAGGAGAATTGCCTATAAGAATTTAGCCTTCAGTTACAGAAACCCCCACAGCCAAATCTGCAGAAACCTGACATCCAAAGCAAATAAAATTCTTCATGGTCAGGGNCATATATATATATAAATGAAGATGAAATTGTCCTCTTCCAGGTAGAACTAGGCTTGGTCAAAGTCTACCAAAAATACAAACTAGGTTATCACGATTGAAAACAGGTAGTTCAATTAAACCTGTGAAGCCCTGTCTCTCAGTCCCTGACTTCTGCAAGTGATCCAGCATGGTAATTAATCCTCACCCATGACTTTGCTCTCAGCTCCCTGAGGATCAGAAGACAGGAAGCAGGCACATGGAGTTAAAAAAAAAAATAAAAAAAAATCATGATCAAAGTGCTGACTTCAGTATGAGACAGAATCCTGACTCCATTGATTTTTGGCAGGTGAGCATGAGAATCTTGAAATTCTTAAAGCTTTTGGAGCATTTGCACTGGGAGCATTCTACTTCTAATTTGTAAGATAAGCCAAGAGATTCTGTTAACATTTTAAATTAAGCTTCAAAATGAACTAATAAAGCAGAAGTCTTACTGAATTTTATTAGTAAGAAGCTTCTCTCTTCATATTACATATAAAAAGATTACAAATATTAGGGGAAGGACTTTTTAATATGATATTGGATGGGAGGACTAGAAACAATGGATGGAAATTGGAAATTTAGACTTGACCTAAGAAAGAAATTCTTTCCAGTGAGGGTGGTGAAACACTGGAAGAGGTTGCCCAGAGAGGTTGTGGATGCCCCCTCTCTGGAGGGGTTTAAGGCCAGGCTGGACAAGGCACTGAGCAGCCTGATGTAGTGGGAGGTCTCCCTTCCTATGGCAGGGGGGTTGGAACTCCATGATCTTTAAGGTCCCTTCCAACCCAAACTATTCTACTATTCTATGAAATACAACCCTGGCAGAATAATGCACTGATCCATTCTACAAATGCATTGGAAGCAACTCAGCAGCTTGAGATGATGTATTTTTCTACCCATGTGACAACAGTTGACTAAGATGTGGTATGCAGAAGCATATGCTGCCATCTTTCTTTGCCACAGACACACAACCACATATCAAAGGACTTCCACTGCTTCTAGCAGAAAATGGCTATTCTTCCCTGACCCAGAGGGGTTTAAAATCTAAATTTTGCAGAGAAAGCAGTCAAGCTGTAGCTCAAAAGTTGCTGTAAAGGTTTCTGATTGACCATTTAGTAATTAGACCAACTATGACGTGGATGAACACATCCAGGTTAGTTTTTACTTGTTATTTGTCTACCTCATCTATCCCTTTCTAAAACCAAGCAGTGACATAGAATAGAGGGGGGGAAAAAAAAACCAACCAACCAACCAACCAACCAACCAACCAACCAACAAAACCCACTTTGTTTTCTGACCAGTGGAACAGAGGATCTGTATGGGGTATTTAAGCTGCTACTAGTCAAAGGTGAGTAGATTGAGCAGGACACTCCTTCCTTCATAACCCTGCTAAAGATGCTGTCACTAGACTTCCACATTCAACAACCTCATGAGTCTGCATCAGGTTTCAGGATCTTCAGCAGGGCACATGTTGAAGCCATGCACTCCCACATGCCATATCTAAACAGAACTCAACTCATTCTCTCCAGCCCAGCATGTTATCTGCTGGCTTTTTTGTCTCACTTATCCCCTTATCTATGCCTTCCATTTGCACAAAATTTCACATCCAGGAAACTCAGATCAAACAAACTTCAACTTCAAAGTGAGTTTTTAATTTAGTTTTTCTATCACATCTCTCTTTGAATTGCTGATATCTGCTCATCTGATTTAGTCTGTACAACCTGCAGAGCTTTACTGCACTCTGTGCTGTGTATTTGGATGGCCATTAGTTAGCACCAAGGTTCATTCTTTATCAGGTCCTCATCACAGATATTGTGTGATTTTCTGTGAAAATCCCAATAGCAACATAAAGGTAGACATCTTTTGTTCACAAGTGGTACCAGCAAAAAGCATCCACATTCCTGACCTGATTAAATCATGATTTGAAATGCAAGCAGTCTCATAGATAAAAACAGAAATAAGAAACTTACTTCAATGCTGAAGTACCCTCTGTCCACATAGTCCCCCAGGAAAAGATACCGTGTGTTGGCAGGAGAACCTCCCACTTCAAACAGTTTCATCAAGTCAAAGAATTGACCATGGATGTCTCCACAAACTAGAAAAAAAAAAAAAAAAAAAAGAGCAATAAGCAATACTGAGATACACTATACCAAGATCATCTTAGGCACACAGATGCTGAAGTCACTCCTTTTCATCAGAAATGTGTTGCAACAATTCTGTGCATCATTCTCTGGTTAGATTGCCAGTAAAAGATAGCACCTAAGTTAGTTTTTTCATAATACACATCCACATATATGTGCAAAAGACAATGAATTAATTAAAGGAGAATCATAAGGAAAATTTGACCGGTAATTATTTCCACAGATATCTGTCCATTCCTCCCACTGTCCAGCAGAGCACACAATACCAGCAACAACAGCCCAACAAACCAAAGTGCTGAGGAGAGAATCAGGGTCACTCTTCCTTTCAACATCACCCTCTTACTTCTCCCACTCTTAAACTCAGATGAACATCAAGAGGCTTTTTGTAAAATGCAAAGCGTGCCTGTTCTGTGGATGCCACCAGTTAAACTGACAAATTCCTTCTTTTGGTTTCTGTAGAAAAATAGGACATGCTTCCTTTCCCAAAGCAAGAGAGGACACTGATTACTCACACTTTCATTTCTTCCACTTTATTTAATCTGGTATAATTATTTGTTTCACTTGATTGCAATGATGACAGTTTAACAGATATCTAGAAAGAGCAGCTCGCAATAAACACAACAGAGCACAAGTGATGTGCAGCTGGAGATAGGAAGGGATGTTTCTCTTTGAACCCTGGGGTTAAGAGACTGACTCAAATATCTTCTGAGATTGCAAACTCCATGGTGAGTGATTTGAAGCATATGCAGGAAGGTAGGCAATGCTTCTGGAAGCTTTCTTAGAAACTTGATTGACAATGCTGTGGCAAAATGTGCTTCCTCTTGCCTTGCCTTGTCTCCTGTAGCTAAGGGAATGAGAGAACTTCCCAACTCAGGTATCACTCTGGACCTTTACTGGTGACAATCCTTAGCAAAGCCATTAACAGCCTTGACTTGTTAAAGAAGCTTGTTTAGACTGGTTCTCCCTTCAATACCTGAAAAGACTCCAAAACCTAAATAGCCCCTCCTCAGGTACAGAAGAAAAAAAAAACCAACTCACTTATGCCCGTCACTGCTTTTATGAGTATTTATGGGAAATAGGCCCCAAGTGTGGGCTAGTGGGCTAGCTGAAAACTCCTCTGTGACAATAACTGGCCATAAAACAGACAATAGCACTTTTGTTACCATTGTGTAACACTGCATCACCTCTTTTTCTTAGGTAATTCCTCTCTCTCCCCAAGAGTATTCCATGACAACTCCCATGTTGAAAGCTATCAATGGTTATAATTTCTAGCTATAAACAGCATTTTCCATTTATTACTCAAAATAAATACAGGTATAGAACAGAATCATAGAATGGTTTGGGTTGGAAGGGACCTTAAAGATCATCTAGTTCCAACCCCCCAGCCATAGGTATCACCCTTCTTTCTCTTAAATAAAAAAAAAAAAGAAATTTTTTTAATAGTATTTTTATTTGAACACATTAATCTACCAAACTAATACACATTGCTTGACTGTACTCCTCTGCATGGACACTGTGGGAAGATAAAGAACACGAGTTGCATATTGATGGCCAAGCAATCTGGTCTCTTAACTCCCAGCAGAAAAGCTTTCTGTTATATAACTGTACAGCTCTACCAATTATCACCCACCCCCATTTGCCTCAACTGTAAAAACCTGAACAAGGCTGAAAGATTTTTAAATGAATAATGCAACTTCTGCTCTTTCACTAAATACAAAGAAACGAGATTTTTTTCTTTTAATTTTTGTTTTCATTGCATGAACACAAATTGATTGAGGCCCTTACAGAGAGAAACCAAGGTTAGACAGCTTTCTCCAGGTAGTGATGTGTCCTTAACTTTGTCACAAGGCAGAAAAGCTGACAGCAAACCACTGAAGAGGACAGAAAGAAGTGCACAGCCATGCAGTGCTATGACTTGCAACATTCTGAACTGGACTCATGAGTTTACACTTCATGGAAAACCCAGGCACTCTGCATAAAGCAGCTTACTCTTTTTATACATGACAACATATGCAGAAACACACACAAAGAAAATAAATATGGAAAGCTAAAAAGCCCTCAGACCTAACCTTGCCAAGCAACTTAAGCAGCTGCAAAAGAGAAGCTCAAAATCAACAGAAAAATGCAGTCACAAGATAATACTCAAAATTAAGAGTCAACATCAAGATAGAATTTATTATGGAGATCCCATGAAGGTTTTTCCACCAAGCACCAACAAAATAAAAAGCACACTGAAGCAGAAATTCAATTCTTAATGAAGATCTGGGGGATCAATGCACTTATGGATTTAGAGGATGAACACAGGGAACATAAAACACACTTTGCATGTGCATGGGATTAACACTGAAAGCAGCTGTGTTCACAAAAAACACATTTATCAAAAGGAGCAATACTCAGTGGTCTACCTTCGATTAGAAATTTACATCTTTTCCTACATCAGTGGTTTCCCAAAAGTGCCATCAAGTCATTGCCTTTTTTACACTCATCAGTTTACAGCAACTAAATCATCTCATTGCACTTTTTTTGCTTAAAAAGACTGCTTAATTTAGGTTTTTAATAGTGCTCTCACTGACCTATGGGATCATTAGCCCATAAATTTGTCTATCTAAACCTGTTGATTGTATCCTCCTACCTAATTTCTCTCAGCAGCAAGCTCTAGAACTTCACAAGATGAAACGCATGGAAACTTTTATGCTCTTTTAAACTGGATTTTTCCTCCTGAATTCATTGCCTCAGTCAGAAGGTCTAAGAAACACTGGTTGAGGATAGTATCAGGGGACACCTGGGCCCCTTCAAATGATCCAAGTTCAAAGGATTTCAGTGAGAAATCATGTTTCTGAGGATATTTTTTTTGTACTTGTTAGGATGGGATCTTTGATGCACTACAGTGTTTTTTACACTACATCACACCAGAACTTTCCCCCAACCTAACTGTCTATAAAATACCATTTTATTATAAAAATTCAAATTGGACACAAGGGGAGAGAAAGGTGTGAATTTGAAACTTTTCCCCTAATATAGAACAAATTACTTCCTTTTGGCTGACTAAGCAGATCTTCCTCTAGTTTATGTGGAAGTAATGAGTAACAGGTACCATTACTAACAGTGAGGAAGTCCAAAGCTTTTTAGTGGCATTGCTAGCTTAGAAGACAAACTAGTAGTGATTTTTTTTCTTGCATTTATTATTGTCACAAATAAAAAGTCTGAAAACACTCCTCAGATACCTTCCTTCAGCTGACTAAAACACTCTTCACTACCTACAAACTCAATCCTGAGATTATTCTGCGTGATTTCCCCCTCCACATGGATATTAAGAAGAAAATTTATATTCATAGTACATTAAGCAGCACCAATTAAAAGATTTTCTATCTCAAACAGTTTGGATATGCTGCACTTATTTTCTCATTTATCATCTATGCATTTAATTGGTGTAACATTCTAGTTTGACAGCAAAATATCTTTAATGTTTCAAGTGAATTTACATTCCATGTAGCACAAGATTATATTCCTACATTCAGATGTCACTGGGGATTAAAGGGGGATATATAATACCACGAGCAACATCTGCAAAGTCCTGCATGTATGAAAATGAACAGCAGTGAAGTAAAGAAGAAATTAACAGCATATAGGGAATGCCATCCATCACTTGGCAACTTGCTCTTTACACCCACTGAGCTCAGGATGTCTTTGCACTGAGCTCCAAGACATTGTGCTTCAGCAAAACAGCATGCCATCTGCAAAACATCAGGGTCAACCCCATCCTATTAAGTTACAGTGCAGAATGCAGACTGCAAATGGCAGAGGGCTTTGCTTTGTACAAGGTTTAGGAAGCGTCTAGCTGCTTACCATTCCACCAGTTAGCACTTGCTTCCAGGAGCTTCCAGTTTCCCAAAGGACATCCCACACTTCCATAGCTTCACTGAAAAAGCCATGAGCTCACCCTGTAAGCCAGCACATGTCTGAGATGACTGGTGGATGTTCATCTGTCATAGAATCATAGAATGATTTGGGTTGGAAGGGACCTTAAAAACCATCTAGTTCCAACCCTCCTGCCATGGGCAGGAACACCTCCCACTAGAACAGGTTGATCAATGTTTCACCCAGCCTGGCCTCATACACTTCCGACAAGAACCATCACTAAAATTCATCTCTGAGCTCTGGGTCTACCCATCTCTTAAGTATCTCCAGGGATGGTGCCTCAAACACTCCCCTGGACAGCCTGTAGAAAGATTTTTCCCAATATCCAGTCTTAACCTCCCATGGCACAACCCGAGAACCTTTCCTCTTGTCCTACTGCCTCTTACTTGGGCAAAAAGACTGACTCCCACTGCTCTACAACCTCCTTTCAGGCACTTGCAAAGAGCAATAAGGCCTCCCATTCAGCCTCCTTTTCTCCAGGCTAAACAACTCCAGCTCCTTCAGCTGTTCCTCTTAAGACTTGTTCTCCAGACCCCTCACCAGCTTCATTGTTCTTCTCTGGCCATGCCCCAGCACCACAATATCTTTCCTGTGGTGAGGAGCCCAAAACTGAGCACATCACTCAATGTGGGGCCTCACCAGAAGATGGGGCTTATTGCTTCCCTACTTGCTACAAGGAGCCAAACATCAAGCAGTTGGCTCCATGAACAACTGAGGATGGTTAACATCCAGGATTTAACGTGTAGCTCCACTGTTTATTGTGCTAACTTTTATAGGCTGCCAACAAATGCCCATTACATTCTCTAAAGACTCTATAAATCCTGATACCATATTCCATAACCCACTGATAGTGTTTCAGGGTAGCCTTTTTCCAAAAGCAAACTAACTACACCCCACTAAGAAGGGCTGTACACCCCACTAAGAATAATGTCCCAATCATTTCTCCAGGGAAGTAGTCTGAAGCAATGAAAAGCTCCCAAAGGCTGAATGAAGAAGCCAAGTGGGGAAAGACTACTTAAAAAGCAACAGGGGACACACAAAGTCAAAGTAAAACCAACTAGATGAACTTCTGTAGCTTCCTTAGGCAATCACTGAATGAGAGAAAACACATGCAAGAGATATATGCATGAAATTCTCAGATGCTTCCAGAAAGGATTCCTCCTGAAGGTCAAAACTTTTAACCAGATGAATCTCATTTGCCCCAAGATTTAAGAAAAAAAAAAAATCATCACATTAGAGCTGTATGTCTTTGAGCTTCAAATGAGTGTTGCTTTCTAAAGTACATCTTTCTCAGCAAGAGCAGAATGGCATATTTAAAAGGCCACAATTTTGTTCCATGCATTTTTAATTGCTAAAGATTGAGAAATTTCCTTCCATACTTCTTGGAGAATAAGGAGAAAGGAAAAGTAAAAAATAAAGAAGAATCTACAAAGGTTTTTCCTTGCAGTTGTTCATGAAAGCACTACTTGACACAAAGCCAGTTAAGTTCTATTTTACTGCTTCACAGTCATGCAATTGTTTCTGTTTATAGGAGAGATGTTTAAAGAACTTCCTTATTTACACAAATTAAAGTTAGAATTGTCATACAGCTCACTAGATAACTCAACATCCTAAGATGACATCTACTAGACTCAACCCAATTTATGGGCTTTCCCATAAATCTTTGCTATATTCAATGTATTGAACAACACAGCTCAGTACTTCCAAAAGAAGCATGAGCTCATTGCTATTCATTTCTGGTTATCTAACAGGATCATAATAGGCTTTCATCTTTCTTTTCCCTTCAATCACTGAATGCAAATTGATGATCCAAGTGAATCTGCATGAACAAAACACTGAATTTTCATTAAGGGGCCAAAGATAAAGCCAGAAACCTTTACCCATACAGGTGAAACCACAAATGGACCATCAACACCACATCTGACAATGCTGTTTGGTTGTTGAATTTACTTCTTTGTACTTAGGAAAAAAAGAAAAATCCAAAATAACAAAGACAAAACAAACATTAAAAGAATTATCTTGGGAAAAAACTGTTTTATGTGGGAAACACAAGGACATTACCCTGTGTTCTGCTCTGCCAGCACTTGAAATACTGGTGTCTGTAAAGATCAACCCACGCTCACGCCTTGTAAGAGAAGCTGGTTTTTTCTCCCACCATCCCCTGAAGGCTAGAACAAATTAATGACACTTGATTTGATGAAGTAGGGGGAAAAATGAGTGGGAAAGAGATGGCATCACACTAGAATAAACCTTCAGGACAACCAGCGTTAACAGTTTCTGGTGAAGGAGGAAGCAAAAAAACCCAAAAACCCTTCAAGATGTTTTAGGCTTACAAAAAAATACCTCCAGAACAAAGTTTTTAAAGATGGTTCCATAAAATTACTTTTGTGCCATGAAATTATTTGCAATGTCTCAAAACAAAATAAAGAACAGGTACATAAACCTCACCACCAGGATAGGAGTACCTTCATATGCGTAAGAGACACCAGAAGCAGAGTCTCAGGAACCAAGATTCTACTAAGAATTATTAAAAAAACCCCACCAAAAAAACCCTCTTTCCTCTATGCTTCTGATTCTTCATGCAAGCAGCTGTCACAGCAATGGGGCATCAAAAGAAGATTTCCAACTTGAAGCAACATAGCACAGTTTTAGTAGAAAAGTGTCCTAGTGATTATTCCACAGAATTTTTCCAAGATCAGTGAGGAAGTCTGTACTGGAACAGGTTGCCCAGAGGGGTGGAAGAGGCTCCATCCCTGGAGATATTCAAGGCCAGTGTTGCTGAGACTCTGAGCAACCTGATTTAGTGCAAGTTGTTCCTGCTCACTGCAGGGGGACTAGATGGCCTTTGAAAGTCCTTTCCAACTGAAGCAGGTCATGGGGAAAGAAAGAAAATTACATGGGAGTAAAACAAGATTCATTTCTTTAGATGTCAAAAAAACCCCCAAAACAGCTCTTCCCCTGACACCCTCAAAGGTCAGCACTGCCCCTGAACATCCTCTGTAGCAGATGGAAGAGATACTGCAACATCATTTTCTCCCATTAATGCACCTATAGTTTGAGGGAGCAATACTTATTCCACAAATAATCCCATTAAAAGGACTACTTGTGAGCAAAGTGCCTCATTGGTATATAGGTCAGGATTTCCAGCTCACATCCTCAGATCAAGGTTATTTATAGCCATAGGGAAATTACTTTATCCTTAGTTCTACAGATTTAAAAACCAAAGCCCTGAAGAATTTGAAGAATTCATAAGGTCTCAGGTTCAGTCAGTGGGAAAGTAGGAACAGGCAGAGAGGGAAGCTCAGCTTCAGGCTTCTAATATGAGGGTCAAGAGCTCAAGTCCCTGTCCAGGTACAAGGGTTGTCAGAGCTGGACTGGTGATTGGACTTGATGATCTGCAAGGTTCCTTCTAACCANCCTCAGGTACTGAGAAGTTACTCTGAGGTCCCTCCCTGAGCCTTCTCTTCTCCAGGCTGAACAACCCCAACTCCTTCAGCCCATCTTCATAGGGCAGTTGCTCCAGCCCTTTGACCATCTTCGTGATGGTCCATTTTAACACAACAGTGGAAAACAGCCCTCTCTATGAGGAAGGAAGGTTCTACATAAGATGCAGGGACAGCCAGGCTCTCCATACAATGCTCCAAATGAAATTTAGGGAAGGTGAAACAAGGCAAACTGGGAAGAGTTTCAGGTTTATACAGCCTTTTAGGTAAGTTTTTAGTAATTAGAGACCTAAGAGTCCAATGTAAGCTAAACCAATTTTTAATATCACTCAACATAGCATGGTTTGGGTTGGAAGGGACCATAAAGATCATCTTGTAAGGCAACTATTTTGCCATGGGCAGGGACACTGGACCAAGCTGTTCAAAGCCCCATCTAGCCTGGCCTTGAACACCTCAAATGGCATTTGAGTAACTTAGACTTGATAGGTTAATGTTAATGTGCACTAAGGAGCTTCATCCAAGTGTCTCCATCATCTTATTCTTTGCATTTGCAGGATAAAGGCGTCTGTAAGTCACCCTCAGATGATGAGATCACAATCATGAATTCATACAATCAGATTATGTTGAGGCTGACCAATACCCCCCTGTACAGATCAGAGAAATAATCTCAAAGATTTGCATTTTAGTGACTTTCAGGCTGCTTGCTAGTCCCTCTGGATTGCAACAGCAATTACTTGAAGTGACTCCACAGCAGAAACTTTACAGGCACATAAAAACAATAAAATTCAAATGCATTCATTCACTAACTGTAAAAAGTGCTTGGCAGTCCCTTTTTTTAGCCTCTTGTATCTGATCAAGTAATAAAAAATTACCCCATCTCTTTGATCATAAACCTGTCTTTATTGCACCCAAAAGTTTTCATGTACCCTAAAAGTTCCATAACTTGGATTTCCATAGAAAATTTCATATTGTTTTCTTGCATTTATATATTTCATATTTAGATACTTATGCTGAGAAAATTTATTCAAGTCCTTCAGATGACAACAGTCTACTGTAATAGCCTGATAGAAAGCCAGAAAAGCACAAGATCAAATAAAAAAAACCAAACAAAACAACCCCAAATAAGTCAAATCAACAGAAGCTTCTTATAAAAAAAGGAAGACACATCATCACAAGTAAAAATATGAGTCACTGCAGATAGGATATTATCTTCACATGCATACAAGGAAGGTAATCAAGTTCCAGAAGATCATTATCCATAAAAGAAAGCAGTTGTGGGTCTGTCTTTTCTGTGTTCAAGAGAAGCAGGGATATCTATGCATCACAGGAAGCAGAACTGACAAATCTGCTATTAAAAAAATGGACTTTCAAACCATTTTTCTCCTTTTTCATGCACGCCAAGATAACATACAACTCTAAAATATAATAAAAAAAACTATTAATTCAAAAGAATGCATATAGAGCTGGGATATGTTGGAGTTTTCCCATCAAGGGAAGTAAAAAGCCATATAACAAAAAGCCAGCAATGAATGAAAATACTGATAGAACAGGTATTTGCTCTCTGGAACAGCATCTTAGCAGGGCCAGAAAGGATTAAATTAATCTCTACAACTATTGCTAAGAACATACAGTGTCACCTTGCCCAAATGTTAGTACTTTGTTTAAGAACTATTAAAGTCTAAAAGACTGTTTTAAGAACTAAATATATATGCAAAAAGTCTTCTTGGTTGGTTTCAAACACCTGCTCAGCTTTGATTAATGTCTTTTTTTCAAAGACATGCTGAAAATGGACCACATAATGATCTAAAACACTGGGGCAGTTAAGACAATTTTCTCATGGAGGATCAAGGATTAAAAACTTTTTGTGGGCAACATTACTGTCATCTTTATTCCATCAAGGGCTGACAAACCAAGTAGCTGGCTACATACAGGGAATACCATGATCTGGGTAGGGTCTAGAAGACCCTCCTCTAATGAAGGGAGAGTTAGAGTTGTCTCTCCCTAGCTGAGCAAGTCCTGAATCTGAGCAGGGATGGACTTGGAACTTCCTTTGAGACTTGGAACTTCACTGATCTGCCCTCACAAAGAAGCAGCAGCAAGGAGGCAATTGAAAGAACAAAGCCACAACTGACTTCTGCAGTCTTAGGAAGGCTTGGAAGAGTTAAAAAAAAAAAAAAAAGCCATTTTCACTTTTTGTTTTCCTGTAAAAACTGTTACAGTGAAGTCCTACTACAGGAACTACATCTCCACTAAGAAAACATTGTTTAAATTGCATGATCTTAGTGAGTCATCAGTAGTTTGAGTAAACAGCAAGGATCAGATGTGATTTGCATTGGATCAGTGATTCAAATATTCACAGTACTTCTTGCCTCAAGATTGCTTCTTTGCTGGCTTGTTACATAGAACTGAATAAAAATATAAAATTACCTGAAATAAAGAACTTCTTCTTGGTCCACTGAATGAAATTGGTGGGTAGTTTATGCCCAAGAAACTAGCATTTGGGGGTCCCTTCAAACTGAAATCTATATTCACTTACAAAGTGAGAGATCTCATTTCCAGACTACTGTGTGTCTTCAGAAAAACACACCTTCAGAAATATTAGTCAAACTGGAAAAAACAAAAAAAACCCAACAACAACAAAACCCACCCAAATAAACACTGACTGCTTGTTTTCTGGGTAATTTGGTACTTAAAGTTCATAAATATGATTACCTTATTTGCCTGCCTTTATTTAGGTGTCCTTTCAGGCATAGAAACATCAAGAGAGACTCACACTTCTGAAGAGGCATTACAAGATACAGTCATTAAGGACTGGACTAACCATGTCTTCTCTCCACAGTTCATTCATATTAATAATTTCTGGGATTATTTCATACCTGACCAGTCACAGTATTTTTTCAGACCAAGGTTCTGCCTCTGTCAGAGATCTTCATTTGCCAGCTATGTATGAAAACAGTATTTCTTTGACTAAAAGGCTAAAGAATCATCATTTAAGATCACTTTTCAGTGGACTGCTGTGCTTTTCAAGGCAGCCCTTGAACACAGGAGCTTTCATGATCTAGGTTCATTAACTAGAAAGATATAAATCATTATCAGAGCAGGAAACAGACTGCACCATTTAAAACTCAATTAGTGACAATGCAATCAAGTGGGAGGCAGCAAAATTCAGCTTTTTTCTACTGAATCAAAAATCTCTTACTGCATTAGCTTGCTGGGAAATCAGGATTTATTTCTCAGTTGCAAATCTGAACAATAAAAGAGTTTATTGGGTAACTTTAAAAAGCCATTTCTATCCCTGTAGCCTCATTTTAGTTTTCCATCATACTTAAATCCACTGTTCTAATATTCAGCTTTTGAGTTGCTAAACAACAGCAAGTAATTTTCTTAGCACTTGTAAAAAACCATGAAGCTATTTCATACAAGGGTGCATCTTGGGTTTAAAGACTTTTTTTTTTCATTCAGTAAACTTCTAGAAACAGAAAATTCAGAGTTTGGAATTACTGAAGAATACCTAAATCAGAGAAATTACATCAGTGGAGTGAGAAGAGAAAAAAGCACAAGTTGCAAGACCAGCAGCTTGTGGGCTGGAGGAGGTCCCTTTACCTGTCCCCCACACTTTATAGAATCACAAGAAGAGTTTGGGTTGGAAAGGACCTTAAAGATCATCTAGTTCCAACCCCTCTACCATAGGCAGGGACACCTCAGTGCCTTGATCATTCTCTACAGAGATTGGCAATTCCCAAAATTCAAGAGAGACAAGAAATTAAATAGTATTTTTCTTTCAAGGGCATATAAAATCCTGCAAAAGCAACAAGGTTTCCTTCTGCTATTTAGGTAATTATTACAGTAGGAAAAGGGCTGCCTAAATACAAAGTATTTACTTTGTATTGTAAATACAAAGAACATGTATTGACTCCATCACAGTCTCATTGTTGCTGAATTGGCTGTGCAGGAATGGAGACTGAGGTGGCTTGGTGTGGCAAATTTAGCAAGAAATTAAATTTATAGCCTCAGTCCTGAAATTTGGACTTCATCAAAACCTGGGACACTCAGAATAGATCCTCAGTGTCAAAGCAGGAACAGATCCATACTGAAGTGAGGGACCAAGAATAAATGAAGTGCAGTTGGGAAAAAAAATTCATTCCTAAATTCTGAGACAACAGTTGTTATCTAATAATCCACCACCGTAAGCTAGAAAGAATTCTCCATTCTGAAAGGAATGAGTAAACTAAAACAGCATAGATTCAGAGTCAGAATCAAGTTTCATGCTCAGTTCAATGTACTTCTCACAGAAAATACATCCTCATTATTTATCCATCTAATGCTACCCCAAGGTATGTCATATACAGATTTTGCATCCCAGTTAAAAAAAAATTCTCCCTCGTAGCTTTCTCCACATGATTATAGAGAAGTTTATTCCAACAGAAAACAAAACAAAAAAAGAGAAGCATGTCATTGTTTCCCTTGAAAAACAGCAGGAAAATGAAGTGGAAAACAGCAGCTTCAGAACACAAAAAAAGAAAGCATCAGGCTGTAAAACATCATTCAAGTTTAATCATCTTTCCAAGCCTTTCAACTCAGCTGGAGTCCTCCAATTTTCCTATCATTTTCCTATCCAATTTTCCTCAAGTTTACATATCAAGAAGAGCTGCTTCAGCTTGGACTCTGGTTTTGAACAAAACAGATATCTTGTGAAAGTGTCATTGTCATGAGACATCATCCCCACTTTGCCCAGCCTCACACTGCAGTCTCCTTCAGCAAAGTCACCATCACAGGAGGGACATGACCCATGGCATCAGAGCAGCATTTCAGGTCATCCTGCCTTCTGTTGAACACAGACAAGAATGGATGCCCTGTAGGACCAGGTACAGGTGAAGAACAGCTGACAGCCTACAGTCAAATACCATTCCTTCCCAACAATTCTTTCCATCTCCTTCCCTTTTTTGATTTAAAAAATAAAAATACTTCTTTAGAATTCAAAAATACTTATTTAGAAAGATTTAGTGCCTCAAATTCCTCGTAGAACTCCCAAAGCAGAAGAGCTGTCAAGTGTTAGGTGGATACTCCACCATAATGTAGGGTAATACCTGCTGGTGGCACTTCAAATTCACTGTTAAGGACTGTAAAGGACAACATCAATAGAACACAGGGGTAGACACTGTGCTATCCTGAGTAGCCATAGTTACATTAGTCACTAAATGAGGTGGTTTTAAAGCCTGCTATACAATATGCTCAACCTTCACCTCAGAAATTCATGCCAGATCTGTCTCCTCAATTTGGCTTTATTTGTTTGTTTTTTTTTCCACTAAAACCTAATTCTGTTTCTTTGTACCTGTGGGGGAAACAGTTCCTGCTGTAGCAGGTATAGAGAGGGCAGGCTACAGGCACAGAAACACATCTGAGAGTCAGACACCTTCTCTGCCAAGGTTTTGGAGCATTCCCAGTTGAAAAGAAGCAACATAAAAAGGAAATCACAAAGTATGAACTAAAACTTGCCTTCTAGTTGCCTCTGCATGAACAAGAATTAAGGCAGACACACAAACAATCCATTTTTTTACAGCAAATCTCAAGTAAACGTCATTAGAACTTTATCCTTCCCCTCAACTGTCACCTTTGGCATGGTGACAACAAAAGGACAAAATGAAGAGAAAAAAAATTCCACCAAATTCAAGCAACCTAAGTAATCTTTTGTTTAATAAGAAGTCCGCAGCTCAAAAAGAAAATGTATGGAGTAACATAACTACCCCTAGAAGAGAAATATGATTTTACTTGGGATAGTAATGACTACATTAGATTTAACTAAGATGCCATGAAAGGCCCAAAATACTGTAAGAAAAAAACCATGCATAGATTTGAAATAAAGGAAGTAAAGCCTTAACATCATCAGTAGCATAATCCATATGGGATTAAAGATGTGGATGAAGGAATTAACAAAGATGAGCTGTTAAAAACTGAATAGGAACCAGGAGACCAGACAACCAACAGCCTTTTCCTGGCCATTGTGCCTCAGACACTCTATGCCATGGATGGACAGT
Organism: Turnix velox; assembly: GCA_013400935.1. Lineage (NCBI taxonomy): Eukaryota > Metazoa > Chordata > Aves > Charadriiformes > Turnicidae > Turnix > Turnix velox. The sequence continues at coordinate 30,770 of VZTY01002602.1, read as the reverse complement.
CAAGCCACACCACACATTAACAGGTTGACCTTCCAGAATGGGGGGACTCCCTGAAAAACCAGGTAAATTAACCCACATGAAGCTCCAGGCTGTGCAACCAAGAAAATGCAGTGTCCAAGCTAATCTCTTTAGCAAATGACTTCTGGTTTCTCTAGGGCAGATAGGAGAAAAAGGTTTCCAGGTGCAAGCTTTCACTCAGCAGGTGAGGAGAGCCATGCTAAGGGAGGCATTTGGAGTGTTCAGCAAGGGTTGATGTTTTAGTTTCATTCCTACCCAATACTTTGGCTTTTAAAGAACAAACACAAGTTTAAGCACATGGTCCAAAAGCAGGCTGCCAGCAAAAGAGCAAACTCCAGACAAACATACAAGTGACATTGGAGAAAACTTGCTCCCCTCCCACTACCTGCCCTACCTAAAGGAAATATTAACCCAATAACACCAGCCTTAGGGAAATCTGGACAGTGTTACTCAATAGTATCTTGCCCTTTGTAGTTCATGTTGCTCTCACATGAAAATCTCTTATTACATATTCTGCCAGATGAAGAAGAATCCCATTAGTATCTCTATTAAAAGGGTTTTGAAACCAAATCCTGGACTTAACAAGCATGAAACATCAACCACAAAAGATATCTAAAAAGCTTTTCAGTTCCCAAGAGGCTTTTGGATTTTTTTTTCTTGCTACTTTCCTTAACAGCAGATTAAATAATAATAACAAATGGTTCTGATAATTAAATGCTTCTACATGTTTCTGGATGCATTTGTTTCATTGCACTTCCATCCTGGCAAAACAACTATATGGTGAGGTGCAGCAGGGCTTATTCTTCAAGAGAATTCCTTATGTCCTCTCCCAGGAAAGCAAATTAAGTCACCAGATGCATTTTTCTGTCATCAGGTTTATGTAATAAAAAATACATCCACACAGTACAAATTCTTGCATGTTAAACTAAAAACTCCTCCATTGAAGAAAAAGCTGCAAGTGAAAAGAGCTAATCCCTAAATGTAATTTCCCCCAAAGGTTAATGAAATTTCAGCAATTTCTTGTTCACTTTGAAGACTTGAATCCTGCCTTCATGCACAAATCATTTCTGGATAGACTCATGAATAGGGGCTGGCTTTCCAAAACAGTAGTCAGAAGGTTCAACAACAGGTCACAAAAGACAGCATCTTGCCTCATGACTTCAAACAGATGGCTAGACAGGCAACAAGAAAAGTGTAAGCAGCACAGAAAACATTTCTTCCTCCCTGGTATTAAATGTTAGAAAATTCTGTGTCCTTATTATAATGCTGAGAGTCAGGAGAAAAATCAACCTGCTTCCATCAACTTTCAAACAGAAGCTAGAAACTTTGTAAGCTTTACAAAACTAATGAAAATTCTTCCCAAATATCAGTATTAATCCACTACTCTTTATTAAAAGCAATTACTTCTAATTCAATTAAGCAATTTTATAGTGGAATTTGTCCTCCATTTTCCATGTTACCCCAAGTCACTTAGTTAATTAAGAGTTCTGGGAGCTAATTTGGTTAAGAACATGCTAGAGTTAGGAGTTGCAGAAAACTCACTACTAGCTGTAACAACACTGCATCTTTCTGGTTCATGGCACACACATTGTGCTAAAATTAAAAAAAAAAACCAATTAAAAACAACACAGCACCCTCTTGTAGAAATTATTCTACCTCTCCTTCAATCAAGCTCCCTGCAATACAATCCTGCAACACATAATAGCAAGGCTTATATTCTCAGCAGGAGGTTATGTTAATAACTGCACTTCCCACATCCAAAGTGTGGCTGTTAAGAACAAGTGCATTGGCAGATACAAAAACATGCAATTATTGGTTTGAATAAGATACCAAAGTGTGGTAAGACCTTAATGGGAAAAAGGGAAAAAAAAAATCATTTTACACTGATCTACATGAAAGAAACCTCTTCTTGTATTTTTTTTTTCCTTTTATTCTTAAACTCTCAAATTGATAACATCCTCTTCTGGAATGAGTTATTGCTCTTAGTCTCAGAATCTTTGAAAGTTTTGTTTTATTTACTTACTGGAGTTTCTCCAGCCAACAAATTGCAGACGTGTAACCTCCTCAACAGGGAGAACAGATGGATGTTCCCAACAGATCTCCTGTCTCCCAACCTGGCCTCCTCTTCTCAGCATGCTTGATATTCTGAAGTGATGTGCTAGAGGTCTGTCTGCCAGCACCACCACCCATGTGCTCCACTTGCAGAGTGCCCACTCCAGTAAATTTGGCCAGCTCAGCCATGTAAAAGAGGTGCCAAATCTTGGTGACTTAATAATGCTCAGGCTGCACTCTTCCTGCAAAAAACACACCACTATTTCTCCACTGAATACATCCTGCCAAAAGATACAAGAGTAAATAAAACCCAATTCAATTGACCTCATCTTTTAACACAAGCTATTCCCCTTCCATTTGAAGTGGATGTGACTCAGTGATCTTTCTTTGCTTTTTACTTCAACAAGGTGAAAAATAAGTCTCTCCTCGTCTACATGAACCCAAACATAAAATCATAGAATAGTTTGGGTTGGAAGGGACCTTAAAGATCATCGAGTTCCAACACCCTGCCATAGGCAGGGACACCTCCCACTACATCAGGCTGCTCAGTGCCAGGTCCAGCCTGGTCTTGAACACCTCCAGAGAGGGGGCATCCACAGCTTCTCTGGGCAACCTCTTCCAGTGCTTCACCACTCTCACTTGAAAGAATTTTTTTCTTATGTCAAGTCTAAATCTACCCCCTTCCAATTTACATCCATTGTTTCTAGTCCTCCCATCCGATATCATATTAAAAAGTCTTTCCCCTGCCTTTCTGAAGGTACTGAGAAGTTACTCTGAGGTCCCCTCTGAGCCTTCTCTTCTCCAGGCTGAACAACCCCAACTCCTTCAGCCTGTCTTAACAGGGCAGTTG
>VZTY01002602.1:16537-27729 GCA_013400935.1 Turnix velox | reverse complement strand
CCACTCCTCACTGGTTTCCACTTGGACAATGAGCCATTGACTGCAACTCTTTGAGTGCCACCATCCAACAATGCTACTAAATTTTGAAAGAGTTAAAAGAACACTTCAGAGCTGCAAATATTCAGTAGTATAATACATACTACTAATACTACTAGTATGTATACTATAACCATAATAATAATAATACCAATAACAATAGTACTAAATACCAATAATAATGATAATACTACTACTACTAATGATACTACTAATAATAGTAATAATAATACCACTAATACTACTACTACTAATAATACTACTAATAATAAGCCTTCTTCCCATATGTGCTATCACCATCTTCACTTAGAGACCACAGCATCACTTTTCATCTCCCCTGGAATCTTGCCACAATACAGAGACCTTCACAGACCAATGTTCTCATTTTCTCCTACTTCAACATACAACCACATGCTGAAACCTTGTGCTCCTTCCCTCTCACACCAGGGCTCAAACTTCACAGCTGTTTATACTTTCCCTGGAGAGGCTTTCAGGGCAGGCAGCAGCAGGCACAGCAATCTAAGGAGAGCTGGATTTCTGCTAAATACTCATCAACTCTGCATAGCAATTCAAGATATACAAGGCTGACACAAATTCTCAAAGGAAAAAAAAGATCACAACCAATGATGCATTCAGCATGTGATAAATTCAAGCACAAGCCCCAGCAACATCATGAGCCCAAGTACATATTAATCAATTCAGCCCAGAGAGGTTGTGGATGCCTCCTCAAACCCTAGAGGTGTTTAAGGTCAGGCTGGATGAGGCACTGAGCAACCTGGTCTAGTGGGAGGTGTCCCTGCCCATGGCAGAGGGGCTGGAACTTGATGATCTTTAAGGACCCTTCCGACCCAAACTATTCTATGATTCTGTGAAAATCAGGGATGATCTTCAACGTAGGATCAAAACTAATGAAGAGCCAGCTGTAAAGTGTCAAGAGTTGCACTGACAAACAGAGGCAACAAGATTTCAGGAAAGAGCAGAGGAACCATGAAATGGCACCTAGGTTTGTAAGCCTGTGCTTCTGGGAGGACCAGAAATAATGGATGTAAATTGGAAGGGGGGAAATTCAGGCTGGACATAAAGAAATTCTTTCCAGTGAGGGTGGTGAAGCACTGGAAGAGGTTGCCCAGAGAGGTTGTGGATGCCCCGTCTCTGGAGGTGTTCAAGACCAGGCTGGACCTGGCACTGGAGAGCCTGATCTAGCGGGAGGTGTCCCTGCCTATGGCAGGGGGGTTGGAACTCGATGATCTTTAAGGTCCCTTCCAACCCAAACTATTCTATGATTCTAAATTGCAGTTCCTAAAATCTCCAAGCTCAAGCACAGACATCTGGACCTTGTCTACAGAATTCCAGCAGCATTAGTGGGGGCTCCCTAGTTCATGGGAAATGGAAAATGGAATGAGATAAGGAAGCCTAAAGATCAAATAGCTAAGTAGCTAATTCTTTCTTACTACTTCTCCTCTGTGTCCAAGTGAATTCCTGTAAATCAGGCAGAAACATCAACTCCCACTATCATCCAATTCTGGAAGTGTTCAGAAGATCAGATCTGTGCTTCTAAGTTCTCAACTACCTGAAGTAACTTATCTTTGCTTTCAAGACTCATTGTTCTTTGGAAGGCCCTTTTCTCACCCTACTCTGAAGTTACTTTAGAGTTTCTTTAAAGATGGGCTTTGGAATTTATTTTTCATAAGGGACACACACTGCTGTTTTCATACTGCAATATGAAATATTAAAAGAAACCACTAACTGGAACTTGGGCTCATGTATTAGTAAAGGATAAACCATGTGGCTCAAACCAAGACAGGCTGCTTCTGCCCTAAGACTGCATTCTAAATGCCTCCTAGGAAAAAAAAAAACCTCAAGACCTTGCATTGATAGCACATTATGGGAAGAATTCATTCGTGCACTGAGAACAGTTCAGTCAATCTATATATTCCATCAGAATTCAGATGCTTTTCTCTACAGCAGTACCAGTTCAAGTCACAAACACACACAATTAAACATTATAAAAAAAAAAAAAATCCCCCTCCTTTATCCTAAACACACATGAACATTCCATTTTCACAGGCACCACAATTTATCATCAAAGAGGACCAAAGCCCATCCCAGTCCTCACATCCTCATAATTCTGATTCTAAATCCCCCCGCCCCCCAAAAAAAACAAAAACCCAAACCAAAACAATGAAATATCCAATTTTAAGCAAACCTATTCTTTGTCTGATTATTCTAGCAGAATCCTTCCAAAAGGTTTTTGCTCTGAAGATGAGGAACTTTTCTTCTGACTCACAGCTGACTTCTTACCTTTTAACAGGTAATAGGTGATCATTGATTTTGGCACCAACACTGACTTTTAAAGAAAATCTTTGCAAGAAGAAATGTCTTTTTTTAAAGAAGAGAATCTTTTAAAGTCATCTTCTCTACAGCTTCTTCCCCTCAGCCTCCTCGTTTTGATCTGCCTCATTCCACTGGTTCTGCACCCTTTGAGCATTTTCTCTATTCCAGATAAGTTCCACCAGAGTTTTGAACCACATACTAGTTACATCAGCTCAACTCCTCCCTGTGTTTATGAAAAATGCCTTTTCACATGGGATGGAATTTGTCTTTTTCACACTTAACAGCCATTCTGCAATTCAATAGCAAAGTCAGAACTTCCTTCTTCACAGACAAGCCCATAAGCAGTATCTTGCAAAAGAAACTCTCTGCATCACATACAAAGGATTGATACTTGGATACATTCCTGTTCCTCCCTCATTTCTAATCCTTCTGTTTGACAGTGCCTCCCACAGAATGTCCTCAGCAAAATTTATTAGCACACAACCACTCTCTCTCATGCAAAGACAATTAATGAAAACATTATCTACAATTTGCCTCCTGACCAACTTCAGAGCCTTCTGGAAGGAAACTTTTCCTTTAGCATTGCTCAGGCCACCTCATCTCAGCAGCACAAATTCAATGGATTTCTAGTGAGAATCACAAATCTACTGAGCTGGATGATAAGCAGATGACTTAGACCCCTATCCTACACCCAAACTCTCATATAACCAGTCAGCCCTAGAACAAGCTGACTGGAAGATAACAAAGACAGCATCTTTATCCCAAGTTACAGCATCCTGTGATCATTTTCCTAGAATTAATTCTCACCCACAGTGCAGTGCTAAGTTCCAGCTCTGTAAGAACTAGAAGCCATTTCTATGGTTGGACTCAATGTGTTCACTGAAATCAGACCATACAATCAAGCTGCCAGTGTCAAATGGCTGGGTTATCCTCCTCTCAATAAAGACTTTCCATCAGAATAAAACCAGCAAGAGGTAGTACTGCACCAATTCTCAAATTTTTAGTCAAGACTTTCCATCAGAATAAAACCAGCAAGAGGTAGTACTGCACCAATTCTCAAATTTTTAGTCAAGACTTTCCATCAGAATAAAACCAGCAAGAGGTAGTACTGCACCAATTCTCAAATTTTTAGTCAAGACTTTCCATCAGAATAAAACCAGCAAGTGCTAGTACTGCATCAAATCTGAAATCTTAGTTAAGAAGCTGGTAATTCACACAGCTACCTACAAAACACAAATCTGGTTCATCTCTAGTACTTGATGTCATCATGAAAAAACCTCTAAGATTGAGTCTCTCTCACAAGGACAGTAATAAAACAGAGCACACCCTTCCTGCAATGAAAGCTAATGGCTCCCTGGTCAAGGGAGGTGGATCACTGGCGAGGTCACACCAACAGTCCTGTTCTGGGTTCCCCTTAAAAGCCAGACAGGAATGTACTGCAGTGAGCTCAGCAAAAGGCCACAGTGATGATCATGAAGGAACTGAGTCTCTCTCATATGAGGAAAAGTTGAGAGAGCTGGGATTCTTCAGCCTGGAGAAGATTTTTTTCATTATTCCCCAGTGAGAGGATAAGAGATACAGGATGCCAACTGAAACATCACGGAATATATTTTCACTGTGAAGGTGATCATGAAGGAATTGAGTCTCTCTCATATGAGGAAAGGTTGAGAGCTGGGATTCTTCAGCCTGGAGAAGATTTTTTTCATTATTCCCCAGTGAGAGGATAAGAGATACAGGATGCCAACTGAACCACTGATTGATGAAGGAACTTAGACCCTCTCATATGAGGAAAGGTTGAGAGAGCTGGCATTCTTCAGCCTGGAAAAGGTTTTTTTCCTTATTCCCCAGTGAGAGGATAAGAGATACAGGATGCCAACTGAACCACTGATTGATGAAGGAACTTAGACCCTCTCATATGAGGAAAGGTTGAGAGAGCTGGCATTCTTCAGCCTGGAAAAGGTTTTTTTCCTTATTCCCCAGTGAGAGGATAAGAGATACAGGATGCCAACTGAACCACTGATTCATGAAGGAACTTAGACCCTCTCATATGAGGAAAGGTTGAGAGAGCTGGGATTCTTCAGCCTGGAGAAGATTTTTTTCATTATTCCCCAGTGAGAGGATAAGAGATACAGGATGCCAACTGAAACATCATGGAATATATTTTCACTGTGAAGGTGACTAAGCACTGGCACAGGATGTCCAGGGAGTCTGTAGAGTCTGAACTCTCAAGAGAAACTCAAAACTCATCTGACATGGTCCAGGGCAACAGCATCTAGGTCAACATGTTTGAACAGGGATTTGGACTACATAACCTTCAGGCATCCTGTCTGATCTGAAACATTGTGTCCTTGGTGAGTGTCATTGGAAAAAATGTTTCTTTTTCACAGGATGTCCAAAACATCTTAGAAATCCCTCTCAAGTCCTGAGGGAAGTTCTAGAAAAACTGTGCAGCTGTAAGGTCTCAAGTGCATAAAAACCAGTCAGCCACAAGCCTAAGTACTGACCATCAGTTCCCTTTGTCCCTGAAAACAGCATCCTATTGTCATTCCAGCTTCAGTTCAACAAAAAGCTTTATTAGCTGTAGTATTAAACACTAAGTGCTATATATTTGTGAAAAAATCAAAACTAAAAACAAAGCAAGCCTTAAGAAAACTAATACTGGTGAAGCAAAGTAGCTACACTGAAGCATGATAAAGAAGTAGTTCTTTTTCCTTAAAAGCTTGTCACAACCTCCCCAGAAAATAATCACAGCTTGCTTCACCTCCATTTTAATGCTAGAAACCACATGAAAAATCACTGGTTGTACTCTGAAGACTGTCAAGGCCTAAAAGGTGCCCTGACAACACCCTCTTTAGCACCAGGGCATAGCAAGTACCCAAAGCTTCAATCCCCAGTTGGTTGCTAATGCTTCATCAGCTAATGGTTCATTAGGATGGCCAAAGCTCAACTGGCAAAAGTCCAGGACAGCAAAAGGGACATACTTCTTCCAAACAGCTCACAAGGAGGTCTTCTGTCTTCATGCTGCTTCAGAATCTCAGGACAGGCTCTTTTAATTCTGCAGAGAACAGTTCCTTGTCATGGAAGGATCACTCTGGGTTTTCATGCTCACTCTGATCCTGCCAACCAGCACTAATCACAGGGGAGAGAGGCTCTGGAAGCCCACCACAGCTCTCACCATTTCATTGTCTCTTTTAACCTGCTCTTTTTCTCAGTGCAACTTCAGGCAACAGACAGTACTACCAGAGCTGCAGGTCAAGGTCCCTAGTGGCACACAAACCATCTGTCACAACACAGCCACTAGTGAGTAACAGGGAAAACAACTTGCACAAGAGTTGAGCATTGCCCATGATTAAGCATAACACAGGGGAGTATCATTTGCTGGAAGTTCTTGTCACCTATTCAACAAGAGCACCAGCTACACAGCACAAATCTACCTCCACAGGCAATTCAAGAGAGGAATTATGGCTGGTTTGGTTTTTTCTTGACCTTGACACCTGCAGAGACTCTGTCTTCACCAAGGGTCGTAGAATCATAGAGCAGTTTGGGTTGGAAGGGACCTTAAAGATCATCAAGTTCCGACCCTCCTGCCATAGGCAAGGACACCTCCCACTACATCAGGCTGCTCAGTGCCTTGTCCAGCCCGGCCTTAAACACCTCCAGAGAGGGGGCATCCACAACCTCTCTGGGCAACCTCTTCCAGTGCTTCACCACCCTCACTGGAAAGAATTTCTTTCTTATATCCAGCCTGAATCTACCCCCTTCCAGTTTACATCCATTCTTTCTGGTCCTCCCATCACATATCTTATTAAAAAGTCCTTCCCCTGCCTTTCTGTAGGACCCGCTCAGGTCATCCCACAGCCCAGAGGATCTTTGAGCAGCAGTGAGCAGCATGGGCTATCCACCCCACCCACACTGCTGAGGCCAAGCCTTCAACTAAGTTTAACCCTTCTAGAAAGAAGCTGCCAGTGTAACATGGAAATCACAAGAAGCACTTGCTCCATGCCATCTAGGATATTCTAATACTTGTGATATAAAAACACTAATACTTCCCATAGCCAACAAAATGATATTTTAAACATAAACATGGAGGTTTGAACCCCTTTTTCCTTGTTCTCCATCACTTTGAAAGCACAATTCCTATTGCATCTCAAGGAAAGCTGAGACTATCAGGCACATGTGCTTTAGGCTACCTCTCTCTGTCTTCCATTTTCCTCCTCTCTCCCTGTCTTTATACCCTGAGAAAAGATGCCAAGGTATGAGAGATCACAAACATTCTCCTTTGGAACTAGCAAAGTCAATCCATACGATACTATTTCCCCCAACATCCATACAATTCTATGTTCAAAGCAAAAGCCAAAGTCTCTTCAAAACCACAACCATTAAATAGTGAGAGCAACACACAGAGAAGACTTTGTAAACCCTTCTTTAGAAGGACTTAGTATTGGATTTCAAAATGGTCCATCTGGTAACAAAACCTGGAACATATAAAAACCACTCAGTGCCTTTTATGCAATGCACCTGCACCAAAATTTGATGGGTGGATGCAACACAACAGAATTTTTAATCAAATGTTACATTGATTACTTTGCATTGGATATTCAACATGAGCAAAAAACCCACCACCATCAAAAACCTACCAGAACAGAACTGACAAGTAGTAGTTGGAGAGTTGTGAAACTAGATGACTACAGAGAGCTTGGAGTAATGGTACAGCAATCAGAACTAGCACAACCCCCTTCCTGCTTTCATTAAATACTTATTTACAACAGCAAACCTTCAGATTAAAATCATCTAATATTCTGCTGTATTACAGGTGGTGCTAAATGCATGACCAAAACCTGATTCTAGCTTTTATGTTCATTGACCATCAGAACTCTCCTCCAAGTTGTGTGCGTTTGCCACATAGAATCATAGAATAGTTTGGGTTGGAAGAGACCTTAAAGATCGAGTCCCACCCCCCCTGCCATAGGCAGGGACACCTCCCACTACATCAGGCTGCTCAGTGCCTTGCCCAGCCTGGTCTTGAACACCTCCAGAGAGGGGGCATCCACAGCCTCTCTGGGCAACCTCTTCCAGTGCTTCACCACCCTCACTGGAAAGAATTTCTTTCTTATGTCCAGCCTGAATTTCCCCCCTTCCAATTTACATCCATTATTTCTGGTCCTCCCATCCAATATCATATCAAAAAGTCCTTCCCCTGCCTTTCTGTAGGACCCCCTCAGGTACTGAGAANCTGGACCCGCTCCAACAGCTCAATGTCCTTCCTGTGTTGAGGGCTCCAGAACTGGACACAGAAACTCCAGGTGGGGTCTCACCAGTGCCAAGTAGAGGGGCAAAATCCCCTCTCTGGACCTGCTGGTCACACTCCTCTTGATGCAGCCCAGGATTTGGTTGCCCTTCTTGGCTGCTAGTGCGCACTGCTGGCTCATGTTGAGTTTGTCATCAACTGACACCCCCAAGTCTTTCTCTTCAGAGCTGCACTCAAGCCACTCTCCACCCAGCCTGTATCTGTGCTTGGGATTGCTTCCACCCAGGTGCAGGACCTTGCACTTGGCCTTGTTGATCTTCATAAGGTTGGCTTGGGCCCACCTCTCCAGCCTGTCCAGGTCCCTCTGGATGCCATCCCTTCCTTCAGGTGAATCAACTGCACCACACAGCTTGGTGTCATCTGCAAACTTGCTGAGGACAAACACGTATCATTTTGCATCCATTTCTGCTATTTCACTGATGTCGCAACACATCCAAACATCTAGCAAGAACCTTGCCCTGCAGCAGATCCACAGATAAAATGAAGGTCCCTTAATCAAGTCCAAGCCCTCCTCCTTTGCTTTACATGCAGCAACAAGGAGCCCCACTCCAGTGCACAAGTTAAATATCTTTGCAAAAGGAGAAACCTATTATCTCACTGCATGTACCAAAAGCCCTCAAGGAAGAAGAGGGTCTTTCAGCATTTCCCTTGGCCCCACAACCACCTGCCTTTGGCCAGAGTCCATCAGCACTCAGATAAGGAAACCATCAACAAAGTTTTGATGAGAGACTCAGGTAACAGCCAGAGACAGTGGAAAGGAGTTCAACCCTAGAAGAAAATACATTGGAATCTGCTCTCTCTAGATATTTCAGCATAGGAGCAAGGAAAAAGTCTTATTCTAAACAAGGCAATAAAAACTTAAGATTTCTTCTCCACAAATCTCAAACATGCATAAGCAAAAGGAAGCATGAAAGCATAAAAATGCCTGGAGTAGTAGAAGGCAACACATGTTTATTAATTAATTACATTCCTTCAAACAGCAGCTAGTTGAGAAGGATCAGCTCATAGATCAAAGCACTGTGTTACATCTCAGGATTGCTGCAAACAGAATGAAGCCAAAAGGAAAACTCAAAATTCAGAATTGAACAACATCTGCTAATCCTATAAAGAACTGATGTAAGTGCATCCCTCCAGGAATCCTCTCCAGGCAGGGATGCTGCAAGACACCCCCCACGATGCATTCCTAGTTGAATTCATATCTGCTGCCAGACCTTCAGCAAATGTAGTTACAACAGATACACTGAATTCATGTTTACCTCCCTTTGTCACCTACTCTCTGAGCTGCCAACCCAGCCCTCCTTGCAAACAGCACATGGAAAGTCTTTCCAGGGCAAGGAAGATGCAAATTTACTAAATAGAGGGAAAAAAAAGTTCACACAAATGGATGGATAGATGGATGGATATAGATGGATGGATATAGATGGCTGGATAGATAGATTGATGGATAGATAGATTGATGGATAGATGATAGATGGATGGATGGATGGATGGATGGATGGATGGATGGATGGATGGATGGATGGATGGATCTCTTATGCAAAGGTCTTTCAAATTCTTTTGGTATGTGTGCTAAAGAGACAGGGAATTTCCTCAAAGTCTGAAGAAAAGGGAACCACTACCATTATGACCCAAGTTACAGCTACATTATCTGCAGGAAATCAAGCAGTTTAAACAGCATAACAGAAAAGAGGAGGAAGGAATATCACAAATGAACATGTGTCTGCAAAAAATTACTGGATGCTGCCTTTAGAGAAGGGGAAAAAGTGGAGAATGCAAGATTTACAGGGCTTGCTACAAGGCCAGGAAGAGAATTATCCTTTCTACATCAATCTGCATACCAGGTGTTCAGCAAACCATGCATTTATGTGCTTACCACAGGAAAGGGGCCAGGGCTTTTAAAAGCAGTCATCTTTCCTCCCTGTGCTGTTTAGCAACTCAATAGGTAAAAGCAGGGAATTAACCTCAAGCATGATTATGTATTTAAAATCCTTTCCTGCCTGCTGCTATTCAAGTATTTCTTTGTGTTCCCTAAGAAATAATCCAGTAAATTGTATTCTGCACCACTCTGACCCGTGGCTATTTTTCACCCCCCCTAAATTCTGGGTTGTTTCTTGTTCTGCTTTTAAGGCAAGCTCAGGCAGCAGATTGTCCTGCATGGTCTGGCACCATTAGATTGCACTCTGCAATTCTGTGTTTCACTCTCCTGGAGAGAACCATCTGCTCTACAGGTTTCAGATACTGACCACCTGGGTGGAAGTAACTTCATTAAAAATTTAGAAATTAAAAAAAAAAAAAAAAGTACTTGTGCAGAGTAGTGTCACCTACTCAGAATGTATGTGTATAATAAAAGTATTCTGTGTTTTTTAAAGCACTTCACACTTCCTAAATTATTTATACTGCATTTGTACACACTTACTATAACATTTAGTCATCAAGGAGTTCTTGGGTTTACTATTTGGTTTCAATTTAGTGCATTTTTCTGCAGTAGCTTGATGGATCCTTTCCCATCAGCACCAGTGATTTCTCATTGGAGCAGATACACAGAAAAAAAGGAAATACAGGCTATAAATTCACCCAAAATCCACAAGGAATAGCCATTGGTGAAGTGTGAGCTGGTTAATGGAATATTTTTAACCGTAGAGGATGAATTAAAAAAGGGAGCTAATTTTTTTTTTAGTTGAAAAACATAAACACCACATAAAAACTCAGCTCTGAGCTAGGAAGTGCCTCATTAATCCAGTCAGCATACGTGAGGGGGGAGCTTTTCAAAACCTTTTAACATCTGCCTGATTCTGTACCTCAAATCCTTTTCCATTTCAGTAGGATGAAATAAAGAGCTAGGCAGAGTAGTTTCCTAAAAGCCTTTAGCTACAGATAGCTCACTGCACCAACCATTAGACAGAAATCCCCTGGGAGGGAGGGGGTTTAAGAAGAAATTAACTCAAGTCTTCAAATCCTGCCATTTGCTTGGGTTTCCTGAGAGTTCCTAATCCATTTCAATTAATCCCTGAAATCTTCTGTTTTCTGCTATTATTTGTATCATTTGTTTGATGCTCTTGCTTCTCTGAACAGTAAAGAGGCAAACTACACCCTTCATCTGTGTCCTGCTCCTGTCACACTTTTTGGGGAGTACCCCATGTGAGCTAGCTATTGACAAAACCCTACTGACAAACATCAAATTTATACACTTTTCCAAAGAATAAAGCATCTAACCCTCCACACAAGGCCATACCACAAAACTTTCAAGTTTTTTTGTTGTGGTTTTGTTTTTGGTTTTGTTTTTTTTTAATACATGAGGTACAAAGATTAGAGCACTGTATCCAGCTACTCTATAAAGCAAATGCTTTTTTGCTGGTTCAATTTCTTTTCCACTGCTACATCTGAGCCAGGTCATTATTTAGCTCTTCCTCATCTGTGCTGGTGAGAAACAGCAGGTCAAATGAACAGAAATAATACAAGAGATGGAGGGATGGATAGATAGATAGATAGATAGATAGATAGATAGATAGACAGA
>VZTY01002602.1:1788-15540 GCA_013400935.1 Turnix velox | reverse complement strand
TGGATGGATAGATAGATGGATAGACAGGTGGATGGATAGATAGATAGATAGATAGATAGATAGATAGATAGATAGATAGATAGATAGATAGATAGATAGATAGATAGATGGATGAGACAGATGGATGGATGGATAGACGTATGGATAAATAGACGGATGGATAAGTAGACGGATGGATGGATGGATAGATGGATAGATAGATAGATAGATAGATAGATAGATAGATAGATAGATAGATAGATAGATAGATAGATAGATAGATAGATAGATAGATAGATAGATAGATAGATAGATAGATAGATAGATAGATAGATAGATAGATAGATAGATAGATAGATAGATAGATAGATAGATAGATAGATAGATAGATAGATAGATAGATAGATAGATAGATAGATAGATAGATAGATAGATAGATAGATAGATAGATAGATAGATAGATAGATAGATAGATAGATAGATAGATAGATAGATAGATAGATAGATAGATAGATAGATAGATAGATAGATAGATAGATAGATAGATAGATAGATAGATAGACAGATAGATAGATGGATAGACAGGTGGATGGATAGATGCATACACACTATTACAATTATGATCCAAACCAGTAGTTAAATACCACTGAGTCACTACACCAAACACTGTAAAATGACATCTGCAATCTCTGTGCTCAACTCCAGTGCTAAGGAAGGCTAATAACAATACACCAAAGAGCAACACCACCAGGCATGCCTAGACTAAAGGATAAACACACTGACCCATGCTCTCCTCAGGTCAACTGCACAAATGAAACTTACTCTTGAGAAGTAGCATTCCTTAGAGAACTTAAAATTAGTTTATTGATCAACAAGTAGATCAATAAATTAAGCTTCCCATATGCTCCAACTTTTTCCCTTCTGCAGGGTCAAGATGCAGTGCCACTGTCACCACCACGACAATGATTAGCTATCAAAACCCTCTTACACCCTTTGGGGGCTCACAGCTTCCAGAAGCTTAACCCAGTCTAGCAGAAATAGCTGTTTTCTTATTCCAGAGTCAATACAGTAACAAAAAACCATCACAAGAAAGACATTTAGCACTACAGAATTGTGCTAGAAACCCATCAATACCAATGGCCATTTCCATAGTCCAGATTGTTGCAACAAAACAAGGAATGGAAAGGGCACAATATATACCAGAAAAAAAGTATCTACAAGCATAGGAACCAAAAGAGAGCTAAATGCCTAGTTCTTTTTTTATAATTATTGCTCTATACTGTAGCTACCTCATGGACTAAAAACTTAGAACTCAAGATAACTTCCTCTGATTTTTGGAAACATCAAAGAAGGAAGGCTATGCAGTACCCTGGTATAACAAGGAACCTCAATAATACCCACTTGAACTTTTCTTGCACCTATGGTATCATGAAATTAGGAGGCACCTCAAAAGGTGCTTGCCAGACATTATCTGGAATAAAATGTTGGTAAACAAATAAAAAGCAGAGGCGAAAGCTCTGCCAAGGTGAGCAATGAAAGCAAGGACAGCACTATGTTCTGCTCTGTCAGGGTGCACGTAGGTATAAATAAAGCCCTTAAGCTGTTCCAGAGCCCACTGTATTAAAATTCACTTCAGCAAACACTCTGCCATGTTATGAAATATTAACCACAGCAAGAATCATCACTCATGATTAACAGCAGTCATCCATTAAGCAGAGGGCCAAACCTTCCCTTTGCTTTAACAACCACAGCAAATGCTGCTCCCTGCCATTCTTATGTCACAAGTCATCCTTAGAGATGGATTAGAGGTTGATTCTTCCCAAGCTGGGAGCAGAGAACAGACAGGTCCATTTCCAGAGTAAAAGATGATCTTTCAATATCCAGATCCAGAGGGAAAAAAAGCCACTTAATACCCCTTTTATTACTTGGTACTTCAGTCACATTCATAAGTACAGTTTAACAAGGAAATAGTGTATAAAAATCACCACGTGGCAGTATTCCTACACTCACTGATGTATTACTACTAGCATTACCCAAACTGTACTTCATACTATGGGGTAAGAGAGACCAAAAAAGACCTAAATGCTTCAAGTTCAACCAGGGACTAATGTAGTTTATCTGCTTAAATTCCAAAGCTGCCCAAATTAGGTGAAAAATCTGAAATTCAAACTAATAATAAGCTCCTTCATGAAAAGGAGTATTTCTAATAAACTTCAGGAAACAAACAAGCAAAACAAACTCTGTGACTTATAAAGCAAGTACAGGTTTTTTTTGATGGATGAGACAGACATTCACTCTTTACCTTTTTTGCCCACCCCACCCTAAAAATAAATAATTTTTAAAAAATGCTGCACCTTTCACCAGAATTTATTAAAACCTTAGAACAAACATACTTAGGCTGAACTAATCATAGAATTCATATCTCTCCAACTTAGAGGGAAGGATGTCACAGGGGACTGTGTCAAAGAAGTCCTGATGGAAAGACCTATGGATACCATCTATGTTCACTGATGCTGTCACTCCATTGTAGAAAGCCACTAGGTTGGTCAGGCAGGACTTTACCTTAGTAAAGCCATGCTGGCTGTCTCAAATCACCGCCCTTTCTTCCACATGCCATGGAAGAACCTTTCCAGCCAGAGAGGTGGGACTGACTGGTTGATAAGTTTCCAGTATCCTCCATTTTTGGAAATTAGTGTGATGTTTGCCTTCTTCCAGTCACCAGGGACTTCACTCAACTGCCATGACTTCAACTTAGCAATGACAACAGCCAATTCCCTCAGAGCTCTGGGTTGCATCTTATCTGGTCCCAGAGCTCTGTGGATATTCAGGTTGCTCAGGTGGTAATGAATCTTTGTCTTCACTCACAGCAGGAGGCAAGGAAATAGAGTATCTCAGCCTTCTCCTCATCTGTTGTCACAAGTTCCTTATTCTTGCTTGACAGGAAGGGAATCCTGCCTTTTACCTTGCTTTTCTGGTTTATATGCCTATAAGAAGCCATTTTTTTTAGTATCCACCAGAGACAAAAAAGTCCTTATGAACAAGCTTTATGACTAAAAAGGACAAGAAGTAGTAAATCGATGCTGAGGCATTAGCAAGCACTAATATTCCTTAGAATCATAGAATAGTTTAGGTTGGAAGGGACCTTAAAGATCATCGAGTTCCAACCCCCCTGACATAGGCAGGGACACCTCCCACTACATCAGGCTGCTCAGTGCCTTGTCCAGCCTGGCCTTAAACACCTCCAGGGAGAGGGCACCCCCAGTGTCTCATCACTCTATAAGAAAGAAATAAGAATTTCTTTCTTAAATCTACCCTGAATCTCTCCTCTTCCAATTAACATCAGTTATTTCTAGTCCTGCCATTACATATCCTATTGAAAAGTCCTTCCCCTGCCTTTCTGTAGGACCCCCCTCAGGTATTGAGAAGTTACTCTGAGGTCCCCCCTGTGCCTTCTCTTCTCCAGGCTGACTCCACCAGTTGCTGGTATTTATTTAGTCTTTCCAAAGCCTTTGGGAAAATACTAAATATTTTATCACACAGAAATGACTCGGTATCTTCATCTTCTCTAATAAACAAACATAATTCCAGCCTGAGGGCTTAAGGCAGTCTTTGTCAATCATGCTCCTGGGCACTGCAACCCCTTCTTGCTCCAGCTTCAGGTCTCAGACATCAAAATTAAGTGGTTCAGCATACCAAACCAGCAAAAAGTCAAGCACTGTATTTAATTACATCATTCTTGCCAGGTTAAATCTTGGTGGGCTTAGTGTGCTTGAACAGCTGAACAGGGTCCAAGGGAGCTCATGAGTCCCAGGGGACATGAGAGACCTGCTGCTACACCAGAAGGCAACTGCTGAAAGATAAGGGCTCAGTATTTCAGGAGGTGAAAATAAAATGGGAAACCCAGCAGCCCAGCTCTGCTCACTCCAGGAAACTTCTTCTGCAGGGCACACTTTCTTCAAATAATTATAACAGTGATTGCATCAGGCAAAGAAAGATATTTGCAGTTACGTGGCAGGCAAACTAAGAGCACAAGAACATGCTTTGAATTCCTTATGTAACAAGCTGAATTTACTATTGAAGCTAATTTTTACAGAACTGGCTCAGCATTTTAAACTTTAAACCCCAAAAAAGCAACAGCATATAAGACAAAAAAAAAAAAAAAAAGAAGCAATGAAGAGCAATCCCTTCATATATCTCTAAAAGGAAGCAATTAAGGCTTGTACTTTTTCCAATATCATCAAGGACACTGGAAAATTGTACAGAAAATAAGAAGATTGCCAGGAATTACACTATTTTTGTAGATGAAAGGATGGGGAAGAAGTGGGAGGAGAATGAGCTATCTTCCATATTGTGCAGCTAATTTTCCAATTGAATTGTCATCGCAGTGCTTTTACTGAAAAGTTTAGCAGGCAATTGCAGAGACATGAACTGCTATCAAATCTTCCAAATGCAGCTCAGATTTTTCAGTCCAAAACTGCATTATCATTTTTACCCTTAACTTCACAAAATAAGCCATTCTGAAATCTCACAGAAAGGCGAGGCTGCTTCAAACTGCAGTGTAACAAGCATGGACCAGCTAATTTCCCCAACTCCCTGCTTTTCAACTATCCCATAATTGCTCTTCTGGGTCTTAAATCATGATGTTTAGTATGTCAGCAATAACCTTTGAGATATTGTACCTGTCAGGATGGAGATCACATGCTAGTTTCTTGAGGATGGAATTCTCTAGTCTGAATGTGAACTCAAAAGATGTGTTGCACAAGTAGTTCCAGAAGTGTTTGAATGCAATGAAGAAGAAAGCCAAGAGGGATAACCATGGAAGACCATCAGGTCTCAGCATTGTCAACAGTCTCCTCCACTAGGCACATTCACAAAGCTTGACTGCACCTACAGAAGGAGAAACAACTGAAGAACATACATCTGCAAAAGGCTGCCCAAAGAGGTTGTAGATGTCCCTTCCCTGGAGGTGTTCAAGGCCAGGCTGGATGAAAATATATGATCTTTAAGGTCCCTTCCAACCCAAGCCATTCTATGATTCATAACATTTTTGAAATATATCTGTTCCCTTCTGTCTGATCCAAGAATCTTCCCCAGACCCTTTCTCCCCTCATGGTTTGATTAGTGTATTCAAGTGATGCACATAGCAGGTACCATGGAGATCCAGATTAGGGAGCTACTATAATAAAGTCAACTTGAAGGAAAGCAGTTAAATACTAATACACCAATTACATGTTTCTTCACAACTATGTTTAAACCATACACTTAAGAAAAGCACAGGAGACAGTGCTTTGTTCCTGCAATGCAGCATGAGGTTTTCTGCACAATAAACCTAGAAGGTCAGCCCCCATTTGTCATAACACCTATCAAAAGATTAAAAGTCAAATAAAATAATATATGAGAACAAGAGTGTTACAAATTACTCATTTCTCAAACTCTCTCACACTACCTTACCCATCATTTTATCCTCAGGAAGAGGATAAGAGGCTCCTATCCTGGATATTTATTTACTACATAGAACACTGATTTGCTTTACACAGTTTTATTAATTAAGAGTGCAGATATAACCTTAGCTTTAAACTTCATCATAATCCTACAAGCCAGGCCTTTCCTCTTTGTTTTCATCTCATTTCAAACCCAAACCAACTGCTTTATTTGGGAGATAAGGCAGTTTCAAGCAAAAACAATAATAATTTTTAAATCCTACTCTTTGACTTAACTGCATGATAATAAAGGTGTTTCTTCTGTTTGTTTTACAAGTTCTACTGCCACAGCAGTGCAGGAACCTTGGAACTGACTAAAATAGAAAGTTGGTGGTCTCTCAATCTCACAAGAATATTCTTTAGAAAAAAAGAGCTATAAAGTTTTACTTTCCTTCTAAGTATCAAAGCACATCATGTAGTTACACCTAATAAATCTCTAGTTTTCAAAACCTTGTGAAGACTTTTACCTCTCTCACTTCACTCACTATTACTCAAGCCTTTAGCAAAAAATTCTCACTCTCTGAGCAACTGAAAGAATCAGCTTTTGAATTCCTGTGGGTTCATATTTCTAAATTATTCTCCTCCACTTTTTTCCCTTTCTAATATTTACCTTTGCAACAGGCTTTCCGTGCCTGGTGTAAATGACATAGGTATCATGTGAGGAATCTCTTCTAGTTGAAAATGTAATTTATTTTAATTGGAACTGAAAACTTGTTTGAGGGGTGGCAGGAGGAAACTGTTCCTATTTCCTGCTATAGTTCTCTCAGCATCTAATTACACCCATAAAGAGGAACAATGGGGAGTCTGTGTGTTGTTCAGTTTAATGTGGTTAATTACATGATTCCCTGCATGCATGCAAATACCCCAGAGCCTCACAACTGATACAGCACCCACAGAACGCATTTATCAGCTGTAAAAATTGTGCTTGGAGATCACATACAATATAGCCTTCAGATAGATATACTTATTTCCTGGAAAAGCCTTCTATTTCTCAAAAAAAAAGAAAAAAAAAAAAGGAAAAGGAAAGATCTTGGGTTTTGTTTTCAATCCTGTATATTGCATATAGCCATTTTCTAAATACTTGGTGAAATTCCACCAGTGTGTGTGTATCTGAAAGAAGATTTTGTCAAGGGATTTTGGGTGAAGATTTGACTNCCTTAAATTTCTCAAAAAAAAAGAAAAAAAAAAAAAGGGAAACATGGCAGAACAGCCACTGAATTAAAACACCTAAACATCAGGATGTGTTTTCAACAAAATTCTTCATGTAAATTCATTTCATGCCAAAAGAAATACATACTTTTCCCTGGCATGCCTTCATTTATGCTTTCCCTGTAGATAGAAAGAAACACACCAATTTAAACTACTCAGATTTTAAGGAAATGTGGGAAGAACATAAAAATTTCAGAAGTGACAGGCAAAAATATTCAAGTTTTCTCACTCCTTGGAACAACCTGCATTTAATCCTGGGGGGATTACTGCCTTTTTTGGCCATATTTCTTGAAGAAATGAGATTGATGTTATTGTCCTTTCCAGTTCTTCATGTGATGCTCTATGGCAGGAGGGTTGGAACTAGATGATCCTTAAAAGGTCCCTTCCAAGCCAAACCATCCTATGATTCCATACATCAGGAGGCAGCCAGACATACCAAACGTAAGCCACCAGGTGGCATCTCCAGCTAGTTACTTTTTAAACAGCCGACACATTCCCAATGACATGGGGCATTTGAGACACACTCTTTATATTGTGAAGCCTCAAAGCCTCCACACTACAAAAAAATATAAACATTTTTGAACATCTCCATTCATGCCAACGATCTTAAAGTCATTCCCTGCTGCTAAAATCATCAGTTTGCTGAGGATATATTATTTTTTCCTCCCAACAAGAATTCTGGGAGTGACAGAAGTTCTACTCTTGGTGTCCTCTCCCCACACACTCTCCAATTTTACACTTAAAAAAAATCTAGGTGCAATACACCATTGTATTTCCACCCAGGGGCTGCTGGTTTACACAGCTGACTTACACATGATGTTTGCATTCTATATTAAAAGGTGATTTTGGCCATAAGTAACTTTGAAGTATGCTTGGAATTTCTCAACTCTAACTTGCAGTAGCAAATACCTTCATAAAAACAAAGCCAAAACCAACCAAGGAATTTTAAAGGAAACAGTAGACTACAAACCTATTTGTAGTCTGCTGGAATCAACCAAAACACTCCCAAAATCCTTAACTATGATTTGTTGTACTTACAGAGCAACCTAGTCTTACTTCAAAAATGGTTTACCATAGAATCACCCAATTGTGTTTGGGTTGGAAGGGATCCTAAAGATCATCTAGTTCCACCCCCACCCCCTCCCGCCATGGGCAGGAACACCTCCCACTAGAACAGTGCCTCATCCAGCCTGGCTTTAAACACCTCCAGAGAGGGGGTATCCACAACCTCTCTGGGCAACCAATGTCTCACCAGACTCTTAGCAAAGAATTTCTTTCTTATATCTAACCTGAATCTCCCCTCTTCCAATTTCCACCTGTTACTCCTAGTCCTGCCATCACATATCCTATTAAAAAGTCCTGGCCATGCCTTTCCTTGTTTCAAATAAAACTTTGGTAAAATGGCCATCACCTCTCATAGGTTGTAATAATTATCTGCCTTTAGAGAGACAAGTTTTCTTACTTGTTTACAATCTAAAGACTATTTTCATAGAATCATAAAATAGGTTGGAAGGGACCTTAAAGTTCATCAAGTTCCAACCCTCCTTCTTCCAGTGTTTCACCACCCTCACTGTAAAGAATTTCTTACTTATATCAAGCCTGAATCTACCCCCTTCCAATTTACCTCCATCATTTCTAGTCCTCCCATCACATATCTTCTTAAAAAATCCCACCCCTCACAAGTGAGTTTTACCCTTTCAGCCTGAGTTTTTTAAACTGGTTGGAGAAAAAAAAAAACACAACCCAGTTTTAAGGACAAAGGCTGATCCTGCAAGCAGCTCTAAGGTCTACTTTGATTTACTTCTGATTGTGTGGCAGCACAAGGGCTGGCTTTTTGCCCCCCTCTTCAAGTCTGGTAATGAAGTGGAACAATGAAGCAACATTAGCTTTCATAATTTATTGTTCTAGACAACTCTGAGTATTGCCTGTGACAGAAAGCAAGCCAAGCAGAAAGAAAATGGAAGTGTTCTTGAACTGCCACTTCATCAGAAGCTGAAGTCACAGGATTGATTTCTATGGCCACTGGCAATGTCCTCAGCCCACGGAGCCACTCTGCAGCTTTTGGGTTGTACATACAGAGGGCACTGAACACAGAAGTGAAAATGCACAAAAGATGAGCTGGAACGGGTTGGCAGGTTGGTTTTATTTTTTAAAGGTTATAGTTTTAAAAACTAACTTACATATTTCCTTAGGAAAACAGGCTAATAAAGAATAAATCTGGCACAGTTCACTCACTTCTACTGCCTTGACTATTCAGAACTAAATTATTTTCAGCATGGCTGGGTAAATTCCTGCAGTGAGCTCTCAACAAGCAGTTTATTTTCATCTGTGACAGAATTCCACCTATTTCAATGGATAAAATACTCTTTTGGTGTTCTCTACTTGTAAAGCTATTTCCATGAGCATTTAATTTTCCCCGAATCTTCAGAGGACAAGAAGCAAGATCCTCTTCATTTATCAAGAACATTATCTCAGGAAGTGATCAGGCTTTTAATGCTTCATCTAGATAAACTGCAGAAAATCAAAACAGAGAAAGGATCTGCCTCAGCTCTGGCAGTAGTTCTTTGACTAAATAAAATTCTAATGAAAAAGCATTTAAAGGCAGGAAGAAGAACCACCACCAAGATAACATCCTCCTGTAAACTTGATTTCCAACTTCTGATGCTTCCCAAATTATGCTCTTCCTAAGTGATGCCAGGTGATGTTTCTAATATTTAAGGACTTCCTAGTTATCTCCTTTGCAGTTGCCAGTGTTTCACAGGCAGGTTTTGATGAAAGGTTACACAAGTGCAAAGCAAGCAGGAAAGCAAAAGAGGATCAGTGTTAGCCCCCAAAAGCTCAATTAAACTCTGAACAGCTGGGGTGAATACAGCAATTCCCAAATCAGATGGACACAGTGGCAATGATCAGCTGACACAAAACAGAGTTTATCTCCATCTTGCCAGAAGTCAGGCCCCCTCCAACTCCTTCACTTCCTCTTCTTTTTCCCACAGCTCTTCCCAACTCAATTTCCACACTAGAAGCTCCTCCACGATGGCTGCAGGTACAATGTGATTAAGACAGAATGAATGTCCCTTTTAGCCTCACCCATACAGAAACCCCGATCTCTATTATTCCACACACACTCATGCAAAATGGGAAACACTGTTAGATTTTTTTGGGCTGCTGTGGAAGGCAAAATTAGGCAGGAATTTCCCTCTGCCCCCTTCTAGCTCTTACTCATTTCAGTAGCTCCTCCATCCACAAGGGAGGAGGAAGAAACATGGGTGGCTGCAATTTCAGCAGTGATCCCAGTGCATTTCCACACTCCTTGTCAGTAGAAATTAACATCTAAGATCCAGTTAAATTAACCTGAGGCCAGAAACAAAAAGAGGAATAACAAGGCAAAGATAAAAGATTATGAAAAGCAAGAACAAAGGCTCTCTTTTTTTTTTTTTCTAGTGAGGATTAATACAGTGAAAACAAAGTGGTTATTTTCAAAAAAGACCCCAAGTGTCTGAAGCCCAGAACGACTCACTTCTAACTCAAGTTGTGCCAGTGACTGCAAAGCAAATAAAAACCTGATTTACAAGTTTCAAAAAAATCTCTGAGGATTTACAATAAACACCACTGCTGTGATGTTCTATATTTTCTTGGAGCAGCCCTAGAAGAAATGCCAAACTTGCTATGCTGTGCCATCAGTATTGACACCAAGTAAAAGATGGTTAAGAACAAAGTTGTAAAGACTTAGGTGTTTGAAAGCAGTTGCTTTTTTTGCTTTTGCTGGTTGTTTTTTATATAATCAATCTGATTTTTGTGCTGACTTGAAAACCAACACAGACTTGATCCTTGGCTTCAAAGCATCAAATAAAATTCCTCATCTGAAGGACACCTCAGACCCACAATTAAAGTTACATGAGTGGTTTTTGCACCAAAGCAAGCTAACTATGGATGGATTATGTATATTAGAATAAGGCAGGGGGGGTGTAACTGTAAAGAACATGATCTGTAGTATCCACTGTCTTGGCAGTAAGGACAGATTTAAGCAGCTGCTACTAGAAAACATCAGCTCTGCCAAAATGTCTGAAGCAGCTCAATCAATTTCCAAACAGAATCACTTTGTTGTACCAGGAATACAGGCAGGGCATATTTTAATCCATATCTGGGAACAACAGAAGCACTTCTGAAAAGAAGGGATGAAAAGATATTGAATACACACAGGTTTCCATTCTCACTTTCTTTAGGTCACTTCTAAATCCACACGTGATTTGAAGTATTTCTCAACAAAGTGTTCAAAATAGCTGGAACAGTGTCAGTTTTAATCAGCACTCCAATTAAAGGATCCAATGAAGTTCACTTCAAGCCTTCACCAGTATGTTTATGTCAAACTTTTTGACTGTTCCTCTTGAACAAGACTGCTTGCCACATGTAAAATTCAAAATTTATTTTCTTCACAGCACTACCACTGGCTCTGTTTGCTCTTCCATATGTTAGAGGAAAAAAAGAAAAAAGCATTCTTCTACCTCATAGCTATTTCTTGAGTTCCTTGCACTTCCACCACATCACCAGTCAACCGATAATCCCTTCATCCAGTCACCTGCTGTCACACTACTCCCAGAAAGAAAACTGTCAGTCCCACAAAATGCCTCACAAGCTTTCCCAACCTCCCCCTCACTATTTTTTTTCCTTCTTTTGATGAGCACTTTCATAACTCCAGCTTTCATGTCTGTTCAATACAGAACATTAGCACTTCTCAGCTACCCTGCTAACAAGCATGAGGAGCTCAACTTCCCTGCTTAAAAGAGAGTAGTAACCAGCCATCCTAAAGAATGCTGCAGTATCATCATCACTCTGTGAGAATCATTTCAAAAGAAGGAACAAAGCAAGATGTGGCTTCAACCCACAAAAAGAATCAAAGGCTGAAGCTACACCAGAATGGTGTAACCTTCAGTCCATCTCCAAAAAAATACTGCAGAACATTTTGATGCCATCAAAAGCATTCAAGAATTCATTTAAAAAGAAAAAAAAACCCAAAACCCTGAAAATTAAAAAGGAACATTAAATATGGTTGTACAGAAATCAGACAGGACACAAGACAGCAGATCAGTCCTCCTCAAGGATCCATCTTGCTATGGCAGAATTTCTACATGCCTGCCACTCAGGGATGGACAACAGTACTGCATCTCTACAAATTCTTTCATTTACCCTCAAGTGTTGAAGAAACTATCTGTAAAACTTCAATCTCAGTCTCAGGAATTATTTCATCCATCAAATCCTTTATTCATTCATGGGCTGCAATAATACTGGTCATAGATAACTATGGCAAAGATGATACACACCAACTCTCCGGGGCAAGAATCAATCCCCTCCATGGATGTCATTTTTAAAATTACAAGCTTTAATAACTTCTACATAGTTCTATTCCAGACACGGTGCTCTTCAGTTTCAGAGGTTTTCTGGAAACAAATATTTTTCTGCTTCTTTGTAATTTTTGGATATTGTCAGTACTGGCAATAAAGACTGGTAACCCTTATTCTGCAGCAGATGAACTTATTTCTTTTACTTTTATCAAGGCTCTACAGAAACACAAGAGACAGAAGCACATCCTGCCTTCTTAAAAATCAAGTTCCACAGGTTGGTTTCATAGTTTTAACTGCCTAGAAATAGTCAACCTTCTGCTTCACAGCTAATTTTCTATGCAAATCAATTCCTTGCCAAAAATGCATTCATATCTGATAACAACAACAAAACAGGGGAGGAGGCACATTAGAGCAAGCAAATGCATTCATACTTTAAGAATGCAGTTGGAGGCAGGAGACAATTAGAGAAGGAAATTCAAAGTATAAGGCATTTCCTGAGGATTAATGAGAGGCTGGTAGAGTTTGATAGTCAAAGGCAGGATGGGCTCTGCAACCAGCACAATTCATTAATTCCCCAGGCAACACAAACTGGGATTCTGCTAATTTTATTTTTTTTCTCTCCGTTTTTGCTGCACTCATTATTTTCTTAAGTATTTAATTAAAATTTCCATTTACTCTGACACCACCATTCCTTCACAGCCCGATGCTGTGTGTCTGAACAGTGATTCTATGGTGACATCTCCAAAATGATGGAATGAATACCGAGTGCAGAAGCTGAGATAACTTCTTGAGTTTCAGAAAGTTCTCCTAATCTTCTTTTAGCACTGAAAATGTTCTCTGTTCAAGGAACAAAAAAAGGCTCAGCTGATGTGATCCTTTAATTTACAAGCTGCTCCATTATCCTGGTGGTAGCAGACAAAGAGAGAGCTGAGTTTTGGAAAGAACAAATTATTTTCAACTCCTTAGGAGGCCAGATATGCTGATCATGCATTACTTTACACATCCTAACCCAGCAATCACCTCCTCCATCATCATTTCTCCATACTAACCTGTGACTGGTGCATCTATGTCCAGCAAATTCTTCTCCTGGCGAAGAATTGAAGCTCCCTCTGTTATTATTCTCAAAGCAACACTTTCTTCCAGTCTTCCCTCTTTCATGAGGTGTGCCTTTAGGATATCCACACGAGGTTTCCCATCATTATCAAACACTTCCTTAGCTGTGAGCCGGTGACTTGGAGGAAATGGGACAGCTGAGCAGGAAAAAAAAACAGAAAACAACACAAAAATACTTGGTCACTTTCCACAGAGAAACTTCTATTACTGATAATGACACATTTTCAAGAGCCATCTCTGCTGTAAAGCATGAATCTTATCATTTGGGGTTTAAATTGTACATAGATTAACAAAGATAAGCACTGAAGTGCATGTATCAATTCAATGTATTCAATTGTTCCCCCTTCCAGGGTTTGGCTGTTTCAGTTCCCTGTGTCACAGGGCAGGGTCCAGCTGAGGGGCTTGTACTAAACAGGCTGGAAATGACTGGAATGGCCACCAACCTCATTCCATACTGATACAGAGAAGGGGATCACTGCCTGAGCCACTGTCATGTTCCCCCTGGAGGGACTGGAATGGACTGGTATGGACTGTGAGAAACTGGGAGGGATTGAGGCAGACTCAGACAGACGGGACTAAGAGGGACTGGAATAGAACTAGGATCTACTGGGATGGGAATAGGAGGGGGTGGG